>QVTF01006478.1:0-27336 GCA_003573665.1 Oxygymnocypris stewartii
ATTCAGTTTACTGATGATCAACCGTTCACAGAAACAGCAGCGGTCCAGAGAAACTTCAGCTCATCACTAGATGGGTTTCCTCGGGTTGTGTTCCGCTCCTTCTCTTCCTTTATTAGTGAAGGTGACCACCTGTGCCGACTACTGCAAGTCTGGACACCACTGACCCGTTTATCCTCTGTTCTTAATCATCAGACTCCTTCAGTCCTTAACCTCTTAAACTCGTATCTCAGTTCTATTTTATTATTTCATCATCCTCAGTTCTCTTAGTATTTTAATCTTTCATCCACCTTCAACTCATGTTCTTTTTCTATGATTCTGGGGATTTCTAACAATTTTATGGCTGAATAATTTTAGTGTTTTCCATTCTTACCAGAAGATCATAACTCTCACCTACCGGAAAAAAACCCACGATCTTCTAACTAGACAAAGTAATTGTATCTTTGTCTTACCTTGTTTATCTGTGCTGCTAGATAGAAAGCTTTCTCGGACAAAAGAGTGTCGGCCCCTCCAGCTGAACTCGCTCCGGTTTCGCCAATTATCAATCGATGTGTTCCCACAGAATCCTGCCGACTATGCCATTAATGTGGTTGAAACTTTGGATGAGATGGTCGAGACGAAGGATGTTTTAAGAATAAAAAGGTTTTATTGAAGAATCGTCTTCAGCCCAAACGATACTGAAAGTTACACAAGTGTTCTACCGGCAGATCATGTGAAACAATGCCCTCTAGCAGCTCTCTGCCTAGATAGACCCCTAGCTCTTCCCCCCCGTGCTGGTGTCATCTCGTAACGCACCCTAACTTGATTTAGGGTTTCTGGGAATTTTCCACCAGCAGGCTGGCTGCTACAGCCCAACACCCTGCCTCTGGATCAGAGCACAAATAATTCATTTTAACATATTCAAGATAAACATGAGTATTATATGATTAACAAAATCATACTGTTTTCATTCACAATTTGAGGAACCCTGATAGCAGTGATTAATAACTATATATATATATATATATATATATATATCACACACGAGACTTCGTACGTCAATAAAGAAAGCTTACAGAGACCGGGACGGTCTTTATTGTACAAAAGCACATTGTTTTGTTGTTACTATACACAAATAAAAGTAGATTATATATTTTTATAATGTTATTAATAATAAGGTCAAACAATGCCATTATTATTATGATTATTACGATCAAAAATGACGGAGTGCAGAGGACGAGATGCAACTCTGAACTACAGACAGACTCACTTTCTACTTTAGCAAATAAGAGTCTGAATGGAAAAACCGACAGAATAGCAAGAATACTAATATTCAAGGTTATATTCTTACTGTCTATTCCCCTGATGTGCCGCATAACAGCTACTCCTGGCTGTGAAAATCAGAGATGAGGTGTTAAATGGGGAAATTAATGGAGCTGCAGTGTAAAACATGTTTCTGACAGCAGATTCAGAGCTTCAGGATCAGGAGTGTGTGTGTGTGTGTGTGTGTGTGTATACGCACCTGAGGTCTAACATCCTCTCCCTCTCCTCCTCTCTCCACTTGTTCCTGGCTGTGAACATCAGAGATGGTGTTAATGGAGAAAGGAGCTTCAGTGTTAAACATGTTTCCGACAGCAGATTCAGAGCTTCAGGATCAGGAGTGTGTGTATACGCACCTGAGGCCTAACCTCCTCTCTCTCCTCCTCCTCTTCTTTCCTCCCTCTCTCCTTCTTTCCTCCCTCTCTCCTCCTCCTCCTCATCTCCCTCTCCTCATCCTTCTTCTCCTCCTCCTCCTCCTCCTCATCTCCCTCTCCTCTCCTTCTCTCTCCTCTTCCTCCTCCTCCTCCATGAGGACGGCCACAGCTGCTTGCGCTGCTTGCCCTTTCTTTTTGGTCCTAGCCCGTCATCGGTGGGAAGGTGCGCCCACCCATTACCACCTGGAAGGTAAATCTGAGAGACAGAGACCCATGAGATGAGACTCGACATTATCATGACAGTGAGGACACGAGCTGCTTTTCCACCGTCGGGTCAGTGCGAGGTACACCAATTAGGATGATAGCTGCTGCATTTTAAACCATCTGTAGTTTAAGCGTGCAGAACATCCACCCAATAAAGCATTACAATAATCTAACCTTGAGGTCATAAATGCATTAATTAACATTTCTGCATTTGACATTGTAGGTAGCAATTTAGATATATTTTCGACTATGCATTCCATAAGTTTCTCAATTTGGTGTTTCACCGGGCCGTGATGAAATATAGAGCCTAGTATCACAGCATAACAGTGAAAGATAACCCCATGTTTCCTGATGATATTTCCCAAGGGTAACATGAAAAGTGTGAAAAGTACCGGCCCTAGTACTGAGCCTTGAGGTACTCCATACTGCACTTGTGATCGATATGACACCTCTTCATTCCCTGCTGTGAATTGATGGCAGTCAGATAAGTACGATTTGAACCATGCTAATGCACTTCCACTAATGCCAACAGAGTTTAACCATTTGAATAGTTTAATACAATTATGCTCCATTTTGTGACCCAACAGCATTATCTCTGACATATGAACATTAAAGTTATATCCAGAAATAACTCAAAATTGCTTGATCAATTTAGTTAATTCGGGAAATAATATTTTGCGGGTTGGTTATAGTTAGAAAATACCACGTCTACCTATAGGATCACAATTCCCTTCATAAGGTCCCTTCGGTCCTTATTCAGCAGTTATCACTTTGCTCCGGAACTAGCAGGACATTTGATTTAAATGTCTTACATTTTAAAGCAGGCCAAAAAACCTGGCCGCTGACTCCAAGGAGACCCGATCAAACCCCAGAAGTGAAAGTAGAAACACGACACAAACCACACACCCGCCTTGAGCCGACAGTGAAAACAGAGCTGATGAGATGGGCTCCAGATGATTCTGTGCCGAACGTGTGTGTGTGTGTGTGTGTGTGTGTGTACCTCTGTGCATTGGGGGGGCCCACCTCTCCCAACAGCCGTACATCACACTCCTCGTGCCGATCTCGGCTGAGCCGTTGAAGGACAGGGAGGGAATACTTATAAAAGTACTGCATGAGCTCTGGCCGTCCTCTGTTGGGCTTCTAGTACAGAGAGAGAAACTCTAGATTAGATCATGAGACAGAAAATGAAGCCGTGGCAGTGTTTACCCTAGCCCTAAGCAGCCAAGCATTATTTTTCTTTTTCTTGTTTTCTCTTTTATTAGACATAGGATCTTCTCAATACGGTCCCTTGAGATCTGCTGTCCTGCAGAGGTAAACTCAGCTCTCTGGTTCTCCTGAAGAGATTGCTAAGCTGGTTCAGATGTGTTCGATCAGGTTTAGAGCTGAACTCTGCAGGACTGTGGACCTCGAGAGCCGGAGATGAGAAACCTTGATAGAAAGAACAAATCTATCTCCACAAACATGAATGTACAGCACATTCAAAATGATCAGAAACGTGCTTCCACTCGCATGCATTGTTTCATTTCATACTCTCAAGGCTGTGATATTAATGTTGTTGTCCACAGGATCAGCAAAGTCAGTTTCCCTCCCTTTTTACAGAAACAGATCTCTAGAGCTATTTTATTTTTATCCTGATAATGCACCGACAATAATGTTTTCTATATTTAGTGACATAGAAATCAGTGAAATGCTTATTCCAAGAAATATATACAAATCTGACTTTTTTCTTTTTTTTCAAAATATACAGGCAGTTTTTGAATATATTATGTTTTTGTCAATTCTCATTAGTACTATTGCTGATAGTAAACCACTAACACGAAGTATTAAGCGTCAGTGTGTTAGTCCTCCAGCTGCATTCTGGGAACACACCCACAACATACAGTAGCACCGCTGGAATCATCTAGAATAGAAACTAGCGGCTGCATAGGAATGCATTAGCAAGCATAATGACTGTAGTTTCTCTCTCTCTGTAGGGCCTGTTGTGGCTCCGTCAGACATCGGTGGAGGAGGAGGAACCAGTCGTGAGCTCTCCATCACATGGACGGTACCAAAAGCTTCTGCCAGACATATATGATCGAAAACACTCCAACACAGTACCCTTAATGCCGACACAATGCTCCATACAAGAGATCGAGATGTTATGGTCTAGTGTCAAATGCTGCCGTGGGATCTAGGATTATAATAACAGCATAGTCACCCGAGTCAGTGTCATGAAGCAGATCATTAAAAACGTTCAATAGGGCTGTCTCTGTGCTGTGTAGGGATTCAAAACAAGACTGAAATACCTCATGGAGACCATGTACATTTAAAAATGAGTACAGTGTGTGAATACAGCTTTCTCCAGTATCTTGGACAGAAACTAATTTTATATTCTAGAAATTAGAAAAATCCCTTTCCAAATTACAGCAACGCAATTCTCAAATTCAAAGTGATCTAAAATGCACATTTAAGTGTTTATTGTATTGCACTTTATCTATTTGCATCTGTAGATTTAAATTCGTATCTTTAATCACTCAATTCATATCTTTAAAAGTTTTTTCTCCACTTCAGCAGCACTTACATACACCAAATCTTAGAGTTGTATTCCTCTCTATATTATGAATGTTTTCACTGAGGGATTTGTCAATATTTCATCCACACTGCAACTTACATTTTATTCCCGAAAAAATAGAATATATTGAGGATTATATAGGAGCAAGGATAAAATAACTGCGTACACACTCTAACAAAATGAGCCGAAATGTGCTTAGTTCACTAAAATAAGTTGAATCTTAACATATCCAAACACTCACGCACTCTGATTAAATATGCGCACCGCAGAGATATGTTTTTATTTCAATTAATCAAGGATTTATTGACTTAATGCACCTTATTTCAAAATCTACAGAAATACGTGCCTTCATATGTCCTTCTGTTATGATTATTTCATTTATTCACTATACCATTTATAACTAATGTCTCATTTCAGTTAAAGCTCGGCTCTAGTTTTGTATTTATATGAAACTGGTTCATGTAGCATGGATTAAAATTCATATAATGAGACAAGCTCCAGATGATTCTGTGCGTGTACATACCTCCGTGTGTGGGGGGGCACTATTTGTACAGTCTTTATGAGACGGACCATCTCCCCACAAGCGCTAGCGTAGGACTGGAGCTCAGGGAAACAGTTCCTGTACAAGTATTCAAGCAGGTTGAACTCCTCTACGACAGGCGTCTAGGACGGAGAAACTCCAGGTCAGATCGTGAAACACATGGACAGAAGGGTTTAAATCAGCGGTGGGGGGGGGGTTACAGACAAGAACTCGCACTCATTATCAGTCAACATCTCACTTAAGTGAACCGGTTTACTTCAGGCGAGACACTGCAGGTGAATATCACCTTACTTACCCAGCTACAGTGATAATTACAAAAAAATATATATTATAAGTCTTCTAAAATATCACGTTTAAATATGCAAATGAGTCATTATTTAATTAAATATGCACTAATTTGCATTCATTTCTTGTACAAAAATCTAAACACTGGATTAGGTCATTTTCAAAATTCTTGTTGACATACAGTTGAAGTCAAAAGTTTACCTACACCTCGCCGAATCTGCAAAAAGTTGATTATATTACCAAGTGGATCATACAGAGTGCATGTTATGGTTTAACTAGTTCTGATCTTGATGTTTACCTGTAGTCCACAAGAGAAAATAGATATAAAAACGACCCGGTTCAAAAGTTTTCACCCCCTTGTGTTCGTAACACTGTGTTGTTGTCTGAATGATGCACAGCTGTGTGTATTAGTTTAGTGATAGTTGTTCATGAGTCCTGAACAGTTAAACTGTCTGTGAATCCTTCAGCTCACACTAATTCTTTGGTTTTACAGCATTTGTGTGTATTTGAACCCTTTCCAACAATGACTATGATATGGAGATCCAGATTTTCACACCAAGGACGACTGAGAGACTCATATGTAACTATTAAAGAAGATTCAAACACTCACTGATGCTCCAGAAGGACAAACCATGCATTAAGAGCCGGGCGTGAACAATTTTGAACAGAATGAAGATGAGTATATTTCTTGTTTTGCTTAAATATCATATTTTTTCCATTTAGTACTGCCTTACAGAAGCTAGTTACATGTTTTCCAGAAGACAAAATAAGTTACATTTACCCTGATCTTCAAATTCAAAAGTTTTCACGCCCCTGCTCCTCTTAATGCATGGATTTCTTATACTAAAATATTATCTAAATTCGAAATTAAAAGGCATAATTTATGTAGGGGGCAAACAAGCTTTTGTCTTCTCTACCGAGGCCACATCGAGCAAAATATTACTAACACACGTTTATTCAAAGCAATAAAATAACATGAATATCTTTGAAAAAAGTGCATAATGTTTAAAAACCATATTTAATTAATTGTTGCTTAAACAATTAGAAACATACTTTTTAATTTAAAAACATGCACAAAAACCACCATAAAGTCTCGAGATGTGTTTTTTAAAAGTTGAACATGCATTAATTTTACATGCAGCTCTCTCGTGTGAGACATGATAGATGTTTCTATAGAAAACAATAAATATGCATTAAATATGTTTCAGTTTTGAAGTAAATTCAATGCATATTCACATTTTTGTTTTGATGTCCCTATAGACTATGTGCACATTGTATGTGAAATATCTTATTCAGTACTAAAAGCAATAACATGCATTTTTATGATGTCTCTTATTTTGGCAAAACAATTAACATTTAGCAGATTCTGAAAGGAGGTGTACAATTCTGACTTCAACTAATTAGCATAAACAGAAATCAGTCAAACGTTTACCCCAATAATAATTCCATTTATTAATAGTCTTAAAAATGAGGTTTTATTTCTGCATTCCAGTACTATATATGATTTCTACAAAAGCTCTCAATTTATTCATTAAAGCGTTCACTTGGTCCATTGGTGCTTGCACCCTGAATCAAACAACTTTAACACCCTTCAAACTCATCTTGGATCATTAAAAGACATTTAAAGACTGTTGTTTGTTCGTTTAGTTGAAGTCAGACGAGATACCGTGGTACAGCATCAGATATGGTCTTCATGATGCTTTGAGTCACTGTTAAACTCAGCAGTCTTACCTCTCCGTGTGCAGACGCCATGATGATCAACACGTGCTCGAGCACGACTCGCTTTTAAAGCCCATTACAGAAGAACCGGAAGTTACGTCACCTAATGACGGGAGAACCGAGTCTTTTCAAAGCTTCGATCAATGTGACCAGTGTTGCCAGATTGGGTTTTGAATTTGATTGTTTGGAGGAGATTTGATTTAAATGTCTTACATTTTAAAGCAGGCCAAAAAACCTGGCCGCTGACTCCAAGGAGACCCGATCAAACCCCAGAAGTGAAAGTGGAAACACGACACAAACCACACACCCGCCTTGAGCCGACAGTGGAAACAGAGCTGATGAGATGGGCTCCAGATGATTCTGTGCCGAACGCGTACGTGTGTGTGTGTGTGTGTGTGTACCTCTGTGCATTGGGGGGGGCCCACCTCTCCCAACAGCCGAATATCACACTCCTGGTTGCGATCTTTGCTGAGCCGTTGAAGGACAGGGAGGGAATACTTATAAAAGTACTGCATGATTTCTGGCCGTCCTCTGTTGGGCTTCTAGTACAGAGAGAGAAACTCTAGATTAGATCATGAGACAGAAAATTAAGCCGTGGCAGTGTTTACCCTAGCCCTAAGCAGCCACGCATTATTTTTTTCTTGTTTTCTCTTTTATTAGACATAGGATCTTCTCAATACGGTCCCTTGAGATCTGCTGTCCTGCAGAGGTAAACTCAGCTCTCTGGTTCTCCTGAAGAGCTTGCTAAGCTGGTTCAGATGTGTTCGGCGTAGGGCCTGAAGAGCGACCTGGGCCGCTGCCTCTTTAGCGGCCTTTTCCGTTATGCCACTTCCCTCGGCAAAGACCTCGTCGCCAAATTTGGCGCAGACCGTGAATCTGACCGAGAGAAAAAAAAGGGAGGAGAAAGATTTGAGTCAGACAGAACAGCACAAGCGTTAATAACTCGTGTTTGACTGAGGAGGAGGGATCAACACTTGACATCAGTCTTATTTTAAGGTTCAAGGTTATTTTTATTCGTCACACTCAATTATTCAGGATATAATCGGTAGTGAAATGTAAACCTGGGTGGTTTGTAAAGCAAGTTCACTGATAATCATGTTCATTATTTGTGTGTATGAGAAAGGCGGGTAACAGCACTTCTGTGCTACAACCATTTTCATAACCTCGTCCATAGAGAGAGTTCATGTGCATAAAACAGAAAATTACATTTATTCTTCCCGTCATTGTTTTTTTCTTTGACCGTGCATGAACTTGTTGGACATTAAGGACGCTTTAATTGCCATAAAATATATATAAACAAATCAAACCATAGCCTATACACAGAAAAAATATATATTGAAATTTGGAGAGAATCAGTGTTAAATAAAATGAAATTAAATGAATCATTTAAACGATTGAATCATTTAACAAGTGAGTCACTTCGACTGAACCGAATCATTTAAACAATTGAATCATTTAACAAGTCATTACGACTGAACCGATTCGTTTAAACGGCTCATTGATTCGTTCAGGAACGAATCACTGAGACTTAAAACTGTGCTGTGGCTGTTTGGAATAATTTTTTGTCGACGAAATGGAGCAAAAACAGGCAATAAGTCTCTTGATATTAGCTTATTGTTTATTGAACTGTTGTATAAAATCAGTATCACATTTGTAACCATGCTTATTTTTTAAGAAAAAAAACAATCTTTGTGTGATTTGAATCATATGAAACGTAAATATATACATTTTCTGCCCCCATATCTTGAATGTTAATCGAGTGAACCATGCAGTGAAAGAACACGCTCTAATTGCACACGTGCACTAAATAAACCCTCTTAAACCAGCTGAAGGCATTTCATTATTGAATTTAGTAATGGCATTGTCCAAATAATATCTGTACAATCAAGTCGAGGATTTTGCTGGAAACGAAGTGTCCCCAACTAAGCAAGCCAGAGGCATAGGTCTTGGGTTTTTGCAAAATACTCGATATTGTCAAATTGCACATCGTTAAAACAACAACTAGAATATTATCGCAGACGATATATATATATATTGCACACCCCTAATTCAGGTTATACATTTTTCATCAGTATTTGTGTTCCCTGGGAATTGAACCCACAACCTTTTGATGCTGCTGACGCAACGCTCTACCACTGAGCCACACAGATTCGTTTAAAACAATTGATACAGCTTCAAGATTGACTTAACTGATGACACTTCAGCTCATCACTTAGTCGTTACCTTGCCATGTGGTCTGGTCCCTCACGAGCTTCCCTCACGAACGAGACATTTTGCCCGGTCTTCTGTCCCAAGGCAAACAACAAGGACACTGCATGCTCCATTTTAACGCATTAATTTTGTTCTACCCGCGTTTCTTCTTTTATGTGTTTTCTGGCGGGAAGAAAACTAATGAAGCTTCTAGACTCACAGCGCCATCTACTGCGCTGGAGTGTTTTCCTCAGTTTTCTTATTTCTGAACTTAACCCATAAGAACCCGGACCAATTTCTCCTCGTGGGAAAATGTTGGGGCATTTAAAACAGACCAAATGGACCATTTAGAACATGTTTCTGCCTGGTTTTTGAAATGCAACCCCTTCTTGTGAAAGATCTTTAATGTGAAATATGTGACATTGGGATTTTTATAATACATTTTTCATGTTACATTTATGGTACATTGGGTGTTTATTTATCAATTGAAAAAAATAAATTATAATTTTTTAGCAAAATTTGTTTTTTTTCTGTTTATGGTGTTTTATGGGAAGTGTTCCCGGTTCTGGTTGACCTAATTAATGCAGCCTAACAATCCTTTAACGGATTTGAATATTAGAAGTGTATTAGTGTGTTATGTGTACGCCAGGTTAAAGAGATGGGTCTTTAATCTAGATTTAAACTGACAGAGTGTCTGCCTCCCGAACAGTGTTAGGTAGATTGGTCCAGAGTTTGGGCGCTAAATAGAAAAAGGATCAGTTGATTTTGATATTCTAGGTATTTTCAAATGGCCAGAGTTTTGAGATCGTAGCGGACGTGGAGGACTATAATGCGATAAGAGTTCACTCAAGTACTGAGGAGCTAAGCCATTCAGGGCTTTATAAGTAATTAACAAGATTTTAAAATCTATACGATGTTTAATAGGGAGCCAGTGCAGTGTTGACAGAACCGGACTAATGTGGTCCTACTTCTGGTTCTAGTAAGAACTCTAGCTGCTGCATTTTGGACCATCTGTAGTTAGTTTAAGCGTCCAGAACAACCACCCAATAAAGAATTACAATAATCTAACCTTGTGGTCATAAACGCATTAATTAACATTTCTTCATTTGACATGAGAGCATAGGTCTCGGTTTAGATATATATTTTAAGATGAAAAAATGCAGTTTTACAAATGCTAGAAACGTGGCTGTCAAAGGAGAGATTGTTATCAAAAAGCACACCTAGGTTCCTGACTGATGATGAAGAATCGAGAGAGCAGCCATCAAGTGTTAGATAGTGTTATAGCTTATTACTTGTGTGGTTTTTAGGTCTGATAATTAACACCTCTGTTTTTTTCAGAATTTAGTAGTAAGAAATTATTCGTCATCCAGTTTTTTTATATCGACTATGCATTCCATAAGTTTCTCAATTTGGTGTGTTTCACCGGGTCGTGAAGAAATATAGAGCCTAGTATCACAGCATAACAGTGAAAGATAACCCCATGTTTCCTGATGATATTTCCCAAGGGTAACATGTAAAGCGTGAAAAGTAACGGTCCTAGTACTGAGCCTTGAGGTACTCCATACTGCACTTGTGATCGATATGACACCTCTTCATTCACTGCTGTGAATTGATGGCGGTCAGATAAGTATGATTTGAACCATGCTAATGCATTTCCACTAATGCCAACAGAGTTTTCAAGTCTATTCAAAAGAATGTGATCAATAGTGTCGAACGCAGCGCTAAGATCCAGGAGCACTAATAGAGAGATGTAGCCACGATCAGATAAGAGCAGGTCATTAGTCACTCTAATGAGAGCAGTCTCAGTATTATGAGATGGTCTAAATCCTGACTGGAAATCCTCACAGAAGTCATGTTTCTCTAAGAAGGAATATAATTATGAGGATGCTACCTTTTCTAGAAGCCTCACAAATGCAGAGGCGAATCTCTGGACGTTCCTTGATGGTCATCCCAAGAGACCAGGCAATGTTTTTAAATGCCACCAGATCTGTAGGGTTCAAACTAAATCCTGGCAACGTGCTCCAAATCTGCAAAAAAAAGAAAAAACCATGGCCCTTGACTAACATGTATAACACTGAAAAATTAAGTCCATTTGGCCTAATCATTCATGCAAGCACAGATTATCATCAATCCAATTGAAATCATAAGCAGCTGTTACGTTCCTTTGTATTTTCTGTTCTTTGTTTTCTTCTTGATTCTCAGGTTTCATCTATTGGCTGACTCAGTCCACCAGTCGACCAATCAGGCTGGACCTCCCCGTTATAAAAGGGCGGGGCCTCCTTGGCTGTGGTCAGTCGTCCTGCGCTCCAGCCAGCGGGCGGCTGTCCATTTTTGACAACCACGTTCAATTGAGTTAATTATTTAGTTGATCTGTTACTCGTTAATTTGGGACTCTTGAGTTTTCACCAAGACGCATTAAGAACACATGATACTGTAAGATTAGTAAGCTACTTTAATAATGATCTTAATATGCTGTGTAACCCAGATTGTCTAAATCAGACCAGTATGGCTTTTGTCACTTGAGACCTGTTATAATGACTTTGGGAAAAGGAGATAGGTAAGCTTTTTGTATTGAAGTTTAGTTTCCTTTTCTTGTTAGTTACAGGTAAGGAGTGACAGCCACCCGTGTATTTTTATTATTAATGAGAGTAGTTTAGGTTGGGCGTCGGATACGCTGAAGCTTGCGGCTTTATTTCTACATTTTAGTTTGGTAGTTAGATTAGTTGGGTTGGGGTTTCATAATTAGGGTTGTTTTGCTTTTGATAATTTCTTTGTTTTGGTGTCACTCATTATTCTCCTTTTTCTCAAACTGTTAAAAGAACGTATATCTCTTCAATGATTGTAATTAGTACATTTCTAAATAAATGAAACTTGTGATAACAATGCTTGCCTCCCGGACATTTTCTTCCATGGTTTGCTTCGGCGTCAGTTGTGTCTCTTAAATGTTACGAAACATCCCCAAAAATATCTAATTCATAACAGCAGAAAAGATTGAGAAAATTGTTCTGCACAGCGCACACACTCACGATCACAACATTTTGAGAAGTGATATTGCTATTGTCAAGACCTCCACCCATCGACGGATTCTAACTGATGATTACAGAGATTAGGTCTGTTTTTAAGGGATTCACAGAACCATACATTAGCATATTATTATGATTTCTGAAGATCATGTGACACTGAAGACTGGAGTTATGATGCTGAAAATACAGCTGCACATCACATGAATAAATTATATTTTAAAGTAAATAAAACAGGAAACCAATATTAGAAATTACAATAATATTTCACAATATTACATTTTTTTTCTGTACTTTGATCAAATAAATACATCCTTGAGCAGAAGAGCGTCCATTAAAACACAAGATCAATTATTTATTAGGTTTATGATATAGGCCTAACAAAAAAAAACTGAAATATTTAAACTGAGATCTGTAAGCTAAATATTTTCAAAACACTTGAACGTGAATTCTTATATAGTTATCTAAACATCGCTATGAAGTGTCGTTTGCTCAGTACGGCTGTATGTGAGTGTATCTAATGTCTCGAGTTATACGGTTCTGTGCCCGTCCTCCGCTGTTTCCAGCACTCAAGCCTCTCTTCTGTAATACATGACGACGCTTTATATCACGTTACTGCGTTTGCTTTGGCTCTCGACTGGAGCTATTTCATAGGGTTGAAGTACTCAAGTCCAGACTCGAGGCATTTTTCTGTCGTCTCGGACTTGTCTTGGACTCGTTGGTCATCGGTCTCGCCAAATGTTCTAGTTGGTCTCGACCGAGTCCAGTAATTTATGCTTTTTTTTATCTTTCAAAATAAAACCATTAATCTGGCTCGCACGTTCTGCAAATGGGTAATGCCATTGGTTTAACTCCATCTAGATCGGGCGTTGTCATTGGTCGCCTGTTAAATGCACAGCTGTGTCATATGAGTGTGCGCCTGGCTCTGAGTGTGCGCGCTGCGTGGAGGCATAAATGATGCAGAGTTCAGCTCCAACACTTATCAAACACACCTGAAACAGCTCATCTGAGCATACTAGACACTTTCAGACAGGTGTTTTGAGGAAAGTTGGAGCTAAACTCTGTAGGACACCGGCCCTCCAAGACTGAGTTTGGACACCCTGCTTTAGAACAAGTAACAAGTTCAAGAATGGGAACATGTTGATTTTTTTTTCTTATGTTGCTTGTTATTTGTAATATTTTCCATTGGCAGCCCAGAATGTGATTGTTACACTATAATAATAATGCAAAAAATGTGAAGTTGTACTTCAGCTTATGTGACCTTAGTGAAATTGCTAAACCTAAAATATCCTCCTGAGACCCCCCCCAAAAAAGTTTTGTGAATTTAGTATTTTTTCATGTCATTACATTGTTTTTAGACCATAAGGAAAAAAATTGAAAAATAACATTTTTGCAAAATTATATTTTATTCATATTTTATTCTATGTCCTCTGTAGAGGACACTAGAACTCAGTTTTTCTACCAAATTAAACGGCATGAATAGACATCAAAAAGGCAAAATCAATGGGATTTTTTTAAATCACCAAATACATTTTTAGGTTTCAGGATCTTTTTATACTAAACTTTAAGGACAATTCTCAACTATGTTATAAAATGTATAACAAAATTATTTTATATACAATATGTGTGTTAAAAATTTCCATAAACTGGTTTCCCATTAAACACAGTGTACCTATACACTGTATCTAATTTGCATATTAATGTGTTACTGTTGAGACAATGTTGAAAAAAAAAATCATAATGGGAGTAATACATGGCCAGATTTTCATAATAATATATAATATTTCATAAGCAAACTGATATATAATTTATTTCCCTATTAAATTGTTTCCCAAAATGCGTAATAAACATGCTTTTAGTCCTGGTGTCCTCTACAGTGGACATTAAATTATGTCGTTTCATAACAGGAAGTTATATTTGAATTTGAAAACCCATAACATTTTGTTTTACATTATGACAATCTGAAAATTATTCATATTTAAATGGCAATTACAAAATATAATCACATTTCCATAAGGATGTTCAATTTTTCACTAAATTAAATGTAGCCATCTTTAAAGACCTAGGAGAGGGTGTAGTCATGATGAAACTTCCAAACATGTAGTATCTCTATGAAGCCCTGAATGTGCTCTTACAGGACATCCAGACTTATAACTGTGACATGTGAGGTCTCAGAGAAATACACTAAAATAGAATGTCCACTACAGAGGCACAAACTCCACAGCTGGGTCTCAGGAGGAGAAATAAAATAGCCTAATTTGATTCTACAGTGTTGCTGCACATGCTTTTAGATCATTACAAACAATAATGCAAAATTATTATCTTAGAATAGAAGATATGCCGTCTCTCGTATCACATAAATTATCAATAATTAAGTATGTGGTTTTGAAGTAGATAATTATTTTTGTTTTGACCGTCTCACTTGGACTTGGACTTGGACTCGAACCTCTTTGGACTCGGTCTTGACTCGGACTCGATAGTCCTGGACTTGCACTTGTCTTGGACTCGACAAAGGTGGACTTGACTACAGCCCTACTATTTTGTCCGCAACCATTGAAGTATTCGGTTTCTACAGCGACTCATTCGGCGCACATTCTCTTTCAGTCTACAGCGGCATCCACTCCACGGCGGCATCCACTCCACGGCCGCATCACCTCCACGGCCGCATCCACTCCACGGCCGCATCACCTCCACGGCCGCATCACCTCCACGGCCGCATCCACTCCACGGCCGCATCACCTCCACGGCCGCATCACCTCCACGGCCGCATCACCTCCACGGCCGCATCCCCTCCACGGACGCATCACCTCCACGGACGCATCACCTCCACGGCCGCATCACCTCCACGGCCGCATCCCCTCCACGGGCCGCATCCCCTCCACGTACGCATCACCTCCACGGCCGCATCACCTCCACGGCCGCATCACCTCCACGGCCGCATCCCCTCCACGGCCGCATCACCTCCACGGCCGCATCACCTCCACGGCCGCATCACCTCCACGGCCGCATCACCTCCACGGCCGCATCCACTCCACGGCCGCATCACCTCCACGGCCGCATCACCTCCACGGCCGCATCCCCTCCACGGCCGCATCCCCTCCACGGACGCATCACCTCCACGGCCGCATCACCTCCACGGCCGCATCCCCTCCACGGCCGCATCCCCTCCACGGACGCATCACCTCCACGGCCGCATCCCCTCCACGGCTGCACATGAACGCCCTCCCATTTCGACATTTTAATGCGACGAGCTCGTAATCACAACTTTAATAGTGGGACTTATTTAATTTCCGATAGAACGTGAAGGCGGCATTAGGCCTACGATAATTTTGGGAAACGCAGCACTGGTTATTTAAAAGCAGACCTTCACACCTTGCGTGACATGGTTGAGTGAGTAAAGTTATGCCATTTTATTTTTAAACTACTTCACATTTCCTTTTAACAACACACTAAACGGCACTTTAGAATTAAAAATAGTAATTAAACAAATTAGACAAGAGACGTAGCTTGCCTGTACTCACCGTGCAACGAAGAACAGTGTAAATTAAAAATCCCTAGAATCGACGTAATGACTTGACGCCACTAACCAATGAGAACAGTTGTAGGCGGGACGAGACGTGCAGCCGCTGCCCCAGATACAGACCCGCCTCGATCTACGTCATTACTTTGCCACTAACCAATGAGAAGCATCGTGGGCGGGGCGACACGTGCAGCCCCGCCCTAGGTGCAGCCCCGCCTCGATCTGCAGGCTGCAGCCGGGTGCTTCTCGTTGTAGTGGAAAACTGTAGGTCCGAAACAGAGCAGAACCGAACTGAACCGAACCGAGCTGGTACCAGTCAGTGGAAAACCCCCATAAGTTGCAGTGCACTATGCAACAAGTTATTGTAAACAAGTTAACGTTAACTAGATAAGTAATATTTTAATCGCTAATATAGCAGATTCTTGGAAAATTAAATCGGTAACGTTAATCAGCATTTTTGCTGCAACTAATTTATGAATGAGTCTGCTGCATCAACTACATTAAAGAGAATCGCTTTATTTAAAGTGAATAACGTACCCTACTTACTGGAGTTGAACATTAACTGAGCCGCAGCCACACACCTGACTCGTGTGTGGAGTAGGTGAGATGAACTGGGAAAAGCAGGCAGTGGGCCAAACCACTGGGAGGAAGGGGAGGGGGAACTCAACTGTTTCGAAAAGCACTTTTTGAGTTTTTTTTTTTCTACTTACACAATTATTTTAGGTTTACATACATATATTTTTCACAATAGAGAGTGCGATTTATTTATTTTAATTTTTTGGGGGGACATGTCCCCCCCGGGATTTACGCCCCTGTAACATACACACACAAATTTATGTTAAAATACCCGTTTTGGTAAGTATTCTGTTAAACACAGTCGGTTATGTCTTCAGTTAACGTATACAGCTGAGAAAGAACGTGCAGAACAGTTGTTTCCTGCAGGATAACGTGCCGTTCTTAAATACAGCTGCTGTCTCCTGATGATCTGCTGAGGCTCTCATACAGATTCCTGTAACAACAAAAACCTGACTTAATTCACTTCTTGTATTTTTACAAGATGTTAAACATCAGTATTTGGTCCACATGTGACTAATTACTACTATAATGATGAGTCTCATAAAATGGTTTTGGGATGACTTTATTCACTTCCAGTATTATTTCATCTGTTAGACTTGCATAACTTAAAGCAGTTTAATTTCTTTGCTTCTGTTCTTTTTCTGACTATTTGCATGTTTTCAATAATTGTCACAGAAACTGTGGCTCAGTGGTAGAGCCTTGCGTAAGCAGCACAAAAGGTTGTGGGTTCAATTCCCGGGAACACATACTGATAATTAAAAATGTATAGTCTGAATGCACTAAGCCGCTTTGCTAAATGCATAAATGTAGATGTCCGTTTGCATCAGTTAGTCCAGTATTAGTTTTAGCTGTGCTGTTGAGAATTAAGCTTCACTTGTATCTACATTTTTAATTTCTTTGTTAGTGCTAAATTTAGTTGTTAAGGATGTGTTTCAGTATAAAATGCAGAACTAGAGTCACATGTTGCTTTACGACATTTATTCTCATCCACTGTATTGATTCAAATGAGTAATGAATTATTATTCTATACCTCTCGTCATGTTCTCCTGCCGCACACACTGAAAACACACCGGTACGCTAAAGACTCAAATACAGAAGTCCTTACCGGCCCCCGTCAAGCACTGCTTATGTCGTGGTCTTGAGATCCTATGTTAAGGGAATTACATATTTTCCTTGTGTGTATATGCATAATTATTGAATCTCTCCCAGGCTGAATTAGTTGAGGACACACACGACTGCGTGTCCTCACACAGCTCCACTTCTATCATTACATTTGCTGACGATACTTTGGTTCTGGGCCTCGTTTCCAACAATGATGAGGCCGCATACTTGGATGAGGTAGAGAGACTTACATCATGGTGCCAGGACAACTGTCTCTCTCTGAACGTGAGCAAAACTAAAGAGCTGATCGTAGACTTCAGGAAGAGACAGCAGCAGGCCCTACACTTCCTCTTATGATCAGTGGGACCCCTGTGGAGAGGGTGAGCAGCTTCAAGTACCTCGGTGTAAACATCTCCGAGGACCTGACATGGACTGCACACATCCAAACACAGGTCAAGAAAGCCAGGCAAAGGCTGTACCATCTGCGACAGCTGAGGAAATTCAGGGTCTCACCAGCTATCCTGAAAACTTTCTATTCAGGGGCCATAGAAAGTGTTCTGACTCAGTGCATCTCAGTGTGGTATAATAATGCCACAAACCAGGACTGCAAAGCTCTGCAGAGAGTCGTGCGTTTAGCTGAGCGCATCTCAGGGTCTGCTCTCCCCTCTCTGCAGGACATCTACCTCAAACGCTGCAGAAGCAGAGCTGCTAAAATCATCAAGGACTCGAATCACCCCGGTAACCATCATTTCTGTTTACTACCATCTGGCAAGCGCTACAGGAGCATGATGGCAAAAACTGAGAGACTGAGGAGGAGTTTCTTCCCTCAGGCCATCAGGCTCCTAAACTCAGTCTCATAACATCATCACATCCACAGGACTCAACTTAACAAACTGTAACACATCCATTATTCTCCATCATCCACACTGCTGCTATGTGTACATACCCGGTACAACCTATTTGCACATTCTCTTGCACATCTGTTTATATTTATATTAATATTTATTAATCCTCAGTATACTGTATTGCACATTTTATCTCATGCACATCTTACTCCTTATTTTATTTAATTGTATTATTTGTTCCTATTTTCATTCTCACCATACTTATATATATATATATATATATATATTCTCTTGTGTTATGTTTCATTGTTTTATTTCCTTTTATGTTATTTTTATTTTCTATTTTTATTTAATTTTTGCACTTTCCATTGAGCGGACCTGTCCTGACTTACATTTCACTACTGATTATACCCTGTATGATTGTGTATGTGACAATTAATAAAGAACCTTGAACCTTGATAATCGGCCTTTAAATCCTCCAATAACTGTTATTTCTAACTTCGGAGTGGGTGGAATTGATTTATATTGTAAGTACAGTTGTTGTTTTATTGTCTTGCATCAATCTGTCCTCATATATGGTTTAAACCTAATTTATCAGCGAGTTCTTGAATTGCTCCTCCAGAATAAAAGCTGGTATTACACCAGTCCGAAATAAAGATGCAACGGTTATAGATTTTGCTGGTACGATTATTGTCTGAGGAATAATCACAGTTTTAAGATTATGACGATTATTCATTTCACAACATTACTAATGTCTAAAATCACATGGACACTCTTTAGATGTTAAAGTGTTATTTATTGCTGGCTTTTGAAACCGAAATAACACCGTAACCAACAATACAGCACAAAACAATATTAAACAAAGTCCATCTCTCCCATGAGAATTAAAAAAGATGACCGCTGCTCCGTAAACACATCTCTTCTGAAAATAACACATGGAAATAGATCATAAAGAATTTAATGTTTTCAGTTCCTACTTTATTTTCAATAATTTGTATATTGTACTATTTTATACAACTATTGTCAGTTTATCCAATAATAAAAACTGTTAATGCAGTAGTTGTAAATAGTCTGTCTCCTTGTGACAGGTTTAAAATAAAAATGCTTTTTTTTTTATCCATGATTTTGGAAGATCATTTTGTGTTGCTATTTAGACCTTATAGTTATCTTGTATCTTTGATAATGATTAGCTTTGCAGATATAAATGTTAAAAAGTCGTAGCCTACTTTAATGCCAAAGTAGCGTTACAACATTATAGTCATATGATAAACAAGCATCAAATAATATCTTTTGGGAGGAACATTTTCTGTCTCGTTATAGAAATAAGGTACTTTAAATCGTTTAACAGCATTGTCTTTATTAGCAACGCGAACGAACGAAAGTCTGGGAACTTATTTCCGGTTTGTTTATGTCGACTGCACGTGACGTCACCGGAAGCGCAGGTGTCTGAGAGTGCAAGTCTGCATCATTTTCCCACGAGGAGAAATTGGTCCGGGTTCTTATGGGTTAAGTTCAGAAATAAGAAAACGGAGGAAAACACTCCAGCGCAGTAGATGGACGCTGTGAGTCTAGAAGCTTCATTAGATTTTCTTCCCGCCAGAAAACACATAAAAGAAGAAACGCGGGTAGAACAAAACGAATGAGTATTAAAGTGTAGCACGCTGTAGTCTGTGCTGTTCGTCCTGGGACAGAAGACCGGGAACAGCGTGTGCTTTATAAACGAAGCCCGAGAGAGACCAGAACCACATGCCAAGATAACACATCAGTGATGAGCTGAAGTTTCTCTGGACAGCTGTTGATCATCAGTAAAGTCAATCTTGAAGCTGTAACACTCGTGTTGAGCTCTCTGCACTGCTTGTGTGAGTATCACATCTTTAGTCCTGCTGTATTGATCAGATTCATGTTTATTATCATTCACATCTGATCTGATCATGGTTCACTCGATTAAAATGCATTATTATCGCACAATTCAAGATATGGGGCAGAAAATGTATATATTTACGTTTCATATCATTCAAATCATACAAAGAGTGCCGTTTTTTCTTAAAAAATAAGCATGGTTACAAATGTGATATTGATTTTATACAACAGTTCAATAAACAATACGTTAATATCAAGAGACTTACATTGTATACACTATATTGCCTGTTTTTGCTCAATTTCGTCTACAAAATAATATTCTTGAATGAATCAATGAGCCGTTTAAATGATTCGGTTCAGTCATAGTGACTCACTTGTTAAATGATTCAATCGTTTAAATTATTCGGTTCAGTCGTAGTGACTCACTTGTTAAATGATTCAATCGTTTAAATGATTCGGTTCAGTAGTAGTGACTCACTTGTTAAATGATTCAATCGTTTAAATGATTCGGTTCAGTCGTAGTGACTCACTTGTTACATGATTCAATCGTTTAAATGATTCGGTTCAGTAGTAGTGACTCACTTGTTAAATGATTCAATCGTTTAAATGATTCGGTTCAGTCGAAATGACTCGCTTGTTAAGCGTGACGTGCTGTCACCTGTTGGCGATTTAATTTCACATTTAAAGTCTATTTTAATTTATTTGTTTTTAGTAACAACACTCTACAGCAGTGCTCCCCAAACCTGTCCTGGAGCCCCCCCCCTGCACTGCCCCGTTTGTATGTCTCCCTCTAACACACCTGATTCCACTCACCAGCTCGTTAGTACAGACTGCTAGAACTAAATTGGGTGTGTCTGATTAGGGAGACATACAACATGTGCAGGACCGGGCTCCAGGACAGGTTTGGGAAGCGCTGCTCTACAGGTTTCCCAAATAACAGAAAGTGTTAACTTAACTCATCCACATGGGGACGAAAAGCTAGACATGTACTATTAAATATTAGAAATCTAGGAATAGACGTTCAGTTGTGTTGGGTTCCAGCACATATTGGCATCAAATGACAAGATAGCAAAAGAAGCATTGAAAAAAGAGCAAGTATAAATTAATACTTAAATGAGAAAAGGAGAGATTAAAGCCAAGATCAAATGTGAAATAATGCAAATATGGCAAAAATAATGTGAGTCTGAGATTTAAAGCTAAAGATGATCATATAAACCAAGCTAAATGTGACAAATAGGCGAGAAGAAGTGGTGTATTCAAGGCTGAGATTAGGTCACACTGGATTGAATGATATATTACAGATAATAGGGAAGAGTTATGGATTATGTACAAGATGTCAAACCAAGGAAGATGTAGAGAAGCTCATGCCTTGCTCTGTTTCTTAGCATTCATCAAAATGATTATGAAAATAAATATAGGCTGCGTACTGTAACTATGAGAGCACACTCATACAGAAAAGATGCTTTTATACCCAGTGTTAGGCACATTTATTTTCATGAATAAGTATTTCAGATAGGTCACACTGAGCTGTTTTTGCCAGTAAAAGACATCTTCATTCACATTATCCACTGACCCAGATGATAATCCTGAGACTCGGACCTGTTACCACACTGATCATCATTTGGGTTTGTGTTTGTTTCTGGGTTCTTTTGTTCCTTTATTTAACACTGATTCTCTCGATTTCAATATATTTTTTTCTGTGTATAGGCAAGTTTGATTTGTTTATATATATATATATATATTTATTTTATGGCCATTAAAGCGTCCTTAATGTCCAACAAGTTCATGCACGGTCAAAGAAAAAAACAATGACGGGAAGAATAAATGTAATTTTCTGTTTTATGCACGTGAACTCTCTATATGGACGAGGTTATGAAAATGGTTGTAGCACATAAGTGCTGTTACCCGTCTTTCTCATACACACAAATAATGAATACATGATTATCAGTGAACTTACATTACAAACCACTCATTAAAAATAAGACTGATGTCAATTGTTGATGGCTGATCTCTCCTCAGTCAAACACGAGTTTTAACACTTGTGCTGTTCTGTCTGACTCACATCTTTCTCCTCCCTTTTCTTTCTCTCGGTCAGATTCACGGTCTGTGCCAAATTTGGCGACGAGGTCTTCGCGGAGGGAAGTGGTATCACCAAAAGGGCCGCTAAAGAGGCAGCGGTCCGGGTCGCTCTTCAGGCCCTACGCTGAAGGGACCACGGAGAACAGGTGAGAGACGCACTGAAAACACCGAGAGAAACATCACGCTCTAGAAAGATGTAAACCGCTGTAGAATTGAATCAGTGCATGTAAATCAGAGCCGGCGCTCAGACAGAAGAGGTCGTTTGAGCTCCGTGTTTCTCTCAGCTCCTGTGAAGTTCAGCTGCAGCTCAGGCTGAAACAGATGCTGTAATGAAACCGGACTGATATGAACCGCAGAGTTTGTTGGTTTTGTAGAATAGCGCTTTTCACAATACAAAGCTGCTTCACAGAAAATTCAAGTTTCTGCATTATATTTAGGACTAGTTTATCTGTTGGTGACTCTGATGTCCAAATGGCAGAAATGTACAGCAAAAATCATAAAGCCCATCAGTTAATGACTAGTATGCAGACAAACGGTGAACACATTAAACAGCAATGATGTAGCGATCAAACTTAAAGGAAAATCTCTTCTCAGGTGTTCAGTCATCTCTGATCTAGTTAGCTCCTATGGCAGAAACAGAAAAGCAAATAGAGAGAAATCAAGCTAAAGCATAATAATGTGCCTTTTTGTTTTGAGATGCATTATGTGAACGCTTGGCTTTCTGTTCCAGAGTTTGGGAGCCAAATATGAAAAAGTTCTACCTCTTTTGTGGACTTTGTTATCCTGGGTACTACCAAGAGTCCAGAGTTTTGTTCCTTAGAGAGCGTGATAGAAGACTAGTTACGTACGCAGAGCTGAACCATTAATGCTGAATTTCCCAGCTTTACGTGTTTTCACCGGCTTGATGAGCATAAGAAACGTCTTTAAAAAATATAAAAATCATACTGATCTAAAACTTTTGACCGGTCGTGACTTCTATAAAATCACACATACACATATTTGAGAAAGCGTATGATCAGATTTAGGACGGTTTCTGCTCAACATTTTATTAACAGGTTAATGCCTGTCCGGTCTTTTACTTGCGCCTCCTAATTTAGTATAGCTCCATGCTCAATCTGACTAAGTCCGAGATAATGCTGTTGGGTCACTAAATGGAGCATAATTTTATCAATTCGTAGCAGTGAATATGAGATGATATCGATCACAAGTGCAGTATGGAGTACCTCAAGGCTCAGTACTAGGGCCGGTACTTTTCACGCTTTACATGTTACCCTTGGGAAATATCATCAGGAAACATGGGGTTATCTTTCACTGTTATGCTGTGATACTAGGCTCTATATTTCTTCACGGCCCGGTGAAACACACCAAATTGAGAAACTTATGGAATGCATAGTCGAAAATATATCTAAATTGCTACCTACAATGTCAAATGCAGAAATGTTAATTAATGCATTTATGACCTTAAGGTAGATTATTGTAATTCTTATTGGCTGGATGTTCTGCACGCTTAATAAACAAACTACAGATGGTTTAAAATGCAGCAGCTATCATCCTAATTGGTGTACCTCGCACTGACCCGACGGTGGAAAAGCAGCTCGTGTCCTCACTGTCCTGATAATGTCGAGTCTCTCATCTCATGGGTCTCTGTCTCTCAGATTTACCCTTCCAGGTGGTAATGGGTGGGCGCACCTTCCCACCGATGACGGCTAAGGACCAAAAAGAAGTACAGGGCGGCAAGCAGCGAAGCAAGGAGGAAAGAGGAGGAGAAAGAGGAGGAGGAGAAGAGGAGGAGGAGAAGAGGAGGAGGAGGATTGTGCTGTTTCTGTCTGACTCGCATCTTTCTCCTCCTTTCTCTCGGTCACATTAACCGCGAGACACATTTGGCATCGACGGCGTCTCTGGGGGAGCTGAAGAGAAGACTTTAGAGAACAGGTCAGAGACACAGAGATGTGAACCGCTGTAGATCATTTATCCTTTATTCTACCAGCAATGCTGCTTTGAATTAAATATGAATCAGTATTTGTTAAAGGGATGTAACGGTCCGTTTCTGGACTGTAAGTGACGCAGGAACTTAATTCAAAAGTGTGCAGATTAAACTCTTTATGAGACTTTGCTCTTTTCTTTCCCCAGGTCTCCCTCCGGAGTGCTTTTAATCAATGGATTTTAACATTTTTACTGTTTTAACTCCTTCCCCTCATGTCTTAATTTATCACCCCCTGCTTTCACCCTACATTACCTTGATTTTAACTAATTTATTATATGAATGTTTTATCTCCCTACCCTGTGTATTTATTGATCTTAATAAAATCATTGCATCAAATCATATCTCTGTACATGTGTATAAGTGTCCATCATGAAGAGATGATCTCTACAATCATTCCAGCAGATCTCATAAAGTCCACAATCACAGCACTGCAACAAATCACTCATTCATTCATACAGTAAACACACAGATGAAACAATCACAGCACTGCAATAAATCACTCATTCATTCATTCATACAGTAAACACACAGATGAAACACCATTACAGGCTTAGTTCAGACAAACATTAATAATCGTTCTCAAAGGATTGTTTTCTCTTCTGTGTGAAAGTGTTTCTTCAAATGAGTGAAAGCTGAGAGAATCTCTCTCTGATTGTGTTTCTAACAGTAGCTTGAAATCATTCATAAACGCTTGAATTATTACTCCTGAAAATCACATTGTGTGTGTGTACACAGAAATGTCAGAGATTTGTTTTTATTGGAAACAAATATTACTTTGTAAGAATTTGCAATGAACATTAAAGTAGATTCATAGATGTTTTTATTGAGCCTTTTGTTTTTGCATACACATGATCAGAGAAAAATACATTTAAATCTGGTGTTAATTTCAGAAATACATAGAGAATTTATGTTTGTAAGTAATGCAACTACAATCGCAATCAGCTTTGCAAAGTCATATTTTAGTATTAACTGTAATAAGCACTGTGAGCCATCTACTGACTACAGTTTGTGCAGCAGTAATCCCAGTTGTGTTTTCTATCTGTGTATAGCCACAGCGCTGACCAGACCTGCAGGTGAATATAGCCTTAGACTTAAGCACGTTAGACTTAAAGTGCAGCCATAGGAAGAATAAAAGGTATAGAACCAGTAGTAGTCGTAGCTATATGTGGCACATGGGTGATCATCCAAGCTCTTCTCTCCATAAACAGTGACACTTGAGTACCGGGATGAGCAGTCTATCCGCGTCTGGTCTGAGTAACACCTGTAGGTCTTGAGATCGGAGCAGGGCTTGGTTTAGTCTTGCTTGGTCTTAGTTGGTTTCTTCCAATATAGCCAAAGGAAAAGGGCATTGTGTCATCAGTGTTGTGTTTTATAACAGCCGGCCGTCCAGATGTGAGAGGGTACCGTCACCCTTTCAGGCTCTTTAGAGGTTCCCGTGTGTGGTTTCAGGTACTGTACCTGGACAATGAAAACTGTTGCCGAACCACGATCACTGTTGAGCTTCTGTGTTAAATAATCCCTGAGCGTCCTCTCCCAGTTCTTCCAGTGGTTACGGTTGAAACACGCATCCATAGGAGCAGCGTTGGTCGTTGTGAACATCGCTGTACGGCCTTCACCGCACTGAAGCTGTTGGGGTTCAGGTGTCCACGATCATATCCAGTGCCGCTGTAGTCTCTGCTGATACCTTGACTTTCTTTATAAGGAAATTCCTTTCTCCATAAACTAATATAAGAGAGCCTCTGTAAGTCTAAACGGAGTATATTTCAGATGCTCAATGCTGTGAAAGAGATTTCACTGGGAATTGTTCTCCATCTGTTGTCTGATTACATCTGTTTGTTTCAGTCTGTATTCATGTCAATTCTCCTTTCTTAATATATTCATGTAAGAACTGTTGTTAAAATCACTCATATCTGTGTACAATTCACGTCAATGAAGTGAATGTTTAATGGACTCTAAATGATTGTTAATTGGGTTTAATAGGCTTTCAGTAAAACACTTGGATTAGTTTGTAGGAGCTGTTTTTTGTTGCATGTACACTTGTGTGTTGTCCAGGGCTCGAAATTGCGGACCATTTTGGTCGCATATGCTCCCCGAATATGTAATCGTGCGACTCCAAAATATATTTGGGAGCATTGTGCGAGTGCAATAATTGCTCTGTCGGTGGACCTCTACAGTTCTCTGCAAAACCGTCTCAAGAATATTTCCCATGGATCAAAATCGGGCCAAATATGATTAAAATACGGCAAGCAGACGGTCAAAACGATACCCTCGAAGAACACATGCATCATTTCCAGTGTCACCAGTCAGAAAAGAGCCCAGTATAAGTGATGTAATGATGTATTTCACACGCATGACAGTCCAAACTGTCCTTCACTGATGCACACTGTATCATAATCAACAATAAACAAATATCAACAATACTTACATTAGTGTTGCTCTATAATTCAAAGAACTAGAGCAAGTCTGTTAAGTTCATACTGAACATAATACATAGCTTTGCACAGTCACCACCAATAAATCCAGCAGCTTCCAATGAACCGGACCGTTTAAAACACAGGATTATATATAATATACATTTGATAATTTAACTGTGCTCTGATTTCGGAGTTGCAGTGATAATATAGCCTCCTGTCATCTATCTCGCAACAGGTGTAATTCTTTACCATGTGAATTATTGAAGCATTATGAATCACTCATACAGATATACATGCAAAATCAGATCTGTAATAAATCATCACGTCTGTCTGCTGATCGTGATTGGCTTAAAGTGCGACCGCAACGTCAACATCAGCACCAGTCATGTGTGTGTGTGTGTGTGTGTGTGTGCGTGTATGCGCGTGTGTGTTGTGTGCGTGTGTGTGTGCGCGCGCGTGCGTGAGTGTGTGCGCGTGCGTACGTGTGTGAGTGTGTGTGTGCGCGTGTCTGCGTGCGTGCGTGTGTGGTCTGTGTGCATGTGTGCGCGTGTGTGTGTGTGTGTCAGTATATGCACACTTGGGCTTGCATGGTAACTAATTAGCCTATATAATTGATATGTTTGAAACCCTTCAAACCGACCCCAAACCAGCCCAAATTGTGTCCACCCACCCAAGCCAATATTCACCCAAACAATCAAATTTAAAACCCATCTGGCA
>QVTF01006479.1:0-10000 GCA_003573665.1 Oxygymnocypris stewartii
TTAAGAATTATTAAAAAATTATATTCTCTGGGGGGGGGGGTTAAATCATTTTGGTGTGTGTGTGTATTTAAATATATATAACTATAGAAATGTATACAAATAGAAATGTTGAGTATGGGAAATAAATAGTTATGCAATAATGTTGAATATTTGAATATAGCGATAAAAGCCTAGCTGGTTTTTAAACGTTACACACATTGATTTTTCTATATTTTTTTACATACAATAACATAAATGCGGGTTGAAATGCAGGAGGAGGGCAGCAAGGGGCAAAAGGACGGGGAAAAGAGGGAACGGGGAAGAGGAGGACAGAGAAGGAACACAGCGAGAGGAGAGCAGAGAGAGGAGAGGAGAGAGAGCAGAGCAGGAGAGCAGAGCAAGCAGAGGAGGAGAGAAGCAGAGCAGAGGAGAGAGCAGAGCAAGCAGAGAGAGAGAGGAGAGGAGAGGAGAGCAGAGCAGAGCAGAGAGGAGAGCAGAGGAAGAAGAGGAGAGGAGAGGAGAGTAGAGAGAGCAGGCAAGCAGAGAGAGAGAGAGAGCAGAGCAGAGAGCAGAGCAATCAGAGGCAGAGATAGAGAGAGTATAGGAGAGGAGAGCAGAGGCAGAGCAGATATAAGATATAATTATATTATATTATATCAGATCAATCATATATCATATCAATCATATTTATATTAATCATTTATCTTATTATATATATTATATTATAGAGCAGTATTCTACTCTAAACACCAATTCTGGTCTACTCGCAATATCTTAGGCTAAAATGTCATTTCATGGCTATGGTTCATTCTTCACTATACATCTGTCCTCATTTTCCTTTTATATCACAATCAATCGTCTCATCAAGGTCTTTTCACAGTGAAAGAAATCAGTTCACCCAGCTGGTCAAAGACAAAGATCAGGCCTGACACGTTAGGGGTCACGAGGGGGGGGAAACTGCACAGACCGTCTGGTGAATTCCTTCTAATGAGGAAATGTAGGCCACAACTGTCCTTTCATTCATCAGTGTGTCAGTCAGCCGCTTTCCCAGAGCTTTCTGTAGGGATCTCACTGAAGCCGAACGCCCCGAGAGTGATACTACAGTAAAGTCTGTACATGTTTTATCATACGCCATATGCTAACAGATATTCAACAAGGGAGATGTTGTACGAAACCTGCATAAAGTACAGCTTCATTATAACAAGAGGAAAGGGATCGACAATACAATCTGCCCAAAATGATGCTCAATTTATGTCTTATTTGTGTTATTAATGGCTCCTCTACTGAATCTCCTGATTTTCATGCTTAACAGGCAAACTTGTGCCATCTGCCACTCACAGAACAGACTTTCCTCACGAAGAGCCATTTTCACCACCTGTGGCCCTACTTAGAGGGATAAAAACAACTGTAGCTTTAAGAACCGCCAATGCAGCAGATAGTTAAAAGTGGAGTATGACACTCTACGGTCGTTCCATACGGACCATACCGCTAAAGTGACATCTTCCGAATTCCTAATGAGGGAACAGGGTTTGCAGAAAGCGACCGATGTCATGGTAAACAGCCCACCCGTGACAGCGCCGGGGATGTGCTGGCTTTATCAGCGGCTCTATAGCGGGATGCAGTTTAGCAGACGGGGGCTGCAGGTTCTTCATACCTTCACTATGGTTATATCCCTCCATCTGTCCAAAAACAGAACGGATGAGTCAGCTGAACTGACATCAGCTCCAACTCCAGCCTGGACACATGCTGTAAATAACAACTGGTTCACTTATTTCTCAGTTCATTTGCTCTGCTTATGCTTGAGCACTTTCATTGAGAACAACCGTTATGAGTGCTGTTTATTAATTCAAGCATCAGTCGTATACTGAGGTTCATACAGTTAGTAATTTAAACAGTGCCACCTCACAAGAAGGTCTCATTGGTTACTCATTTGTTAAAAGCATTTGTTTAACTAACAATAAGCGATGCATAAATACAGCTCTTTTTAAAATAAATGTATACTTTAATTTAGCAAGGATGCAATCCATTGATCAACATTAACAGTAAAGACATTTATAATGTCACAAAATATTTAGATTTAAAGTAAACACTTTTCTTTTGAACTTTTCAAAATCATGGAAAAAATGTCTCACGGTTTTCACAGAAATATGAAGCAGCACAACTGTTTTGAACATAATAATTGAACATTATTCTTGATTTCTGAAGATCATGTGACACTGAAGACTGAAGTAATGATGCTGAAAATACAGATTTGATCACAGCAATACATTACATTTTACAATATATTCACCTAGAAAACAGTTATTTTAAATTGTAATAATATTTAAAGAAAAATAGTATTCAATAAATTATGAAAAAAGGTCTATTTATGTATTATATAGTCATTAATCTTTGGTATAATTGTTTGCATTTTTTGTTTGTTCAGGTTAGTTCACAGTTTTTAACAGATACAACTTTTGTAGATGGTGAAATTAAACATTGTCTGTTAATGTGTACCTGCTTGGCAATTAAACATGCAAAAAAAATAAACACATCCAACAAACTTAAACTAAAAAAAGAATCCAGTCATATCTACAGTAGAGACACGCATCAAAATAACCACGACCATCCCGCTCATCTCCAGAAATGTGCTCATCAGCAGTATGTGACAGGAACTTAGTTTCATGAACTCTTGAGTTTTATTTGATGGGAAAAGAGCACTCCTTTATCCACGAGCTCCTGAATATCTCCCCTCTCCGTCAGACAGCTGGAGTGAGCGTGTCAGATGCGGTTTGTGCGGAGCGGCTCTTGGAGTTAAAGGAATGATTTGATGGTCACTCCCAGTATTGAGTTCCTTCTTCAAGCGCTGCCGGTGACTGTTTAATTCCTATCGATTAACAATACAAACAGACACTGCAGTCCTGCTTTAAACCGCTTCAATCCACCACAGCACAGACCAGAGAGAAAAGGTCACTAGTGTAATTATTATTAATGAAAGTAGTTAAAGAAGAGTCATGTAGAAGTGGTAAGACAATACAATCATAAATAAGATCTCTTTAATGCCCGTCTCCTGAACCATAATGAGATTAAACTAAGAGCAAAATAAACTTCGGCTATCTAAACTTCTTTCCACACTCATTTTATAACTTAACTAGTCACCAGTTTGACAATTTTATTCTGACAGGACCTAATATGCACCTGTCTGTTACTGACCTCCCACACAGATCTCTTTACATTACCTCCCGAGCGACCGTCTCTCATTAAAGTGTGTTTAATTAGGGTCTAATAGAGGTAAGTAATGGAAAATCACATGCACTCACAACCCTTATCGCTCAAGCAATTTCCTCTCAAATGAAAAGTCATTACTGCTGCTCTCTTTTATGAGATCGTGGCGTCACTTGACATGGCTTAACCATGACCAGACATCCCATCAACACATCTGCAGTAATCGTCAGGTGGACATCTGCCAGGATTTCCATGAAAATAAAGTTGTATTGTCCATAACAAAAATCACAAGCGTGGGGAAAAGAGAAATGTTATTCACAACACCGTATTTCTGTAAAATAAATTTTTCAGCTACACTGTTAAAGTGAATGTTTGCCAAAACAGTTCAAGTTCTGTCATCATTTATTCATCCCGATGTCAAACCAAACCCAAATGACTTCCTCTCTTAAGTACAAAACAGAGACAGTTTTAACAAAGTGCACACAACTGTTGCATACAATGATCATGATCTGTCGAGCTTCAAAAGGACATACATACTGTCACGCTCGTGGGGATGGAGAAAAGGCAGGAGGCTCAAGGTGAAATTATAAATAATCTTTAATAAACAAAACGGCGAGTAGCACTCATCCAAAAGCAGGTTTGTAACAAAGCAGAACAGACAACGATAACTGGGGAACTGAAGGTTTAAGTAGGGGAGCAAATGAATGGGTAAACGAGATAATTAACTACATGAACTAAATCAAGACACAGATGGAGACTAATAAACTAATGACAGGAAACAGGAAGGACCATATATGGAAACACAAGGAAGAGGGAAACAAAGTCTGACACATACACTACCACTCAAAAGTTTGATTTTTAAAGTCTCTTCTGCTCACTAGGCCGGCATTTGTTTGTTATAAAATACAGTACAAATATAAATATTGTGAAACATCATTACAGCTTAAAATAACTGATTTCTATATAAACATATTGTAAAGTGTAATTCATTCCTGTGATGTGCAGCTGTATTTTCAGCATCATTACTGCAGTCGTCAGTGTCAGATTCTTCAGAAATCATTATAATCTGATGATTTGTTGTTCAAGAAACATTTCTGATTACTGTCAATGTTGAAAACAGTTGTGCTGCTTTATAAACTATTGTGGAAACCATAAGTCATTCTTTGATGAATAGAACGTTCGAAAGAACAGCATTTATTTGAAATATAATATTCTGTATCATTATAAACGTCTTTACTGTCCCCTTTACTGCTTTACTTTTCTTTAAAAAGACAAACACTCATTGTCCCCAGTTTTTGTAGTGCAAATGAATAAAAATAAAAACCATAAAGCTATAATAGTGTGTGACATCTGTGCAGTATATTCCAGGTACTCTAAAGCCAATTAATAAGCTAAACATAATAGATAAACCCCTCCCCTCCGTCGCAGCTCTCAAATCTCATTTGCTTATGCATATTCAAAAACGGCACCTCAAAGATGTTTTTGGATCACTAATTGCTTAAAAATCTGACAGAAAATAAATTAATCTGACTTTGACACAGTAAAAACTCAATTTGCAGTGTGGGAGGGGGGTCACCTTCAGTGGTGTGTGTGTGTGTGTGTGTGTCTGTGTGAGTGTGAGCGTGTATGTGCGTGTGTGTGTGTGTGTGTGTGTGTGTGTGTGTGTGTACGTGTGCGTGCGTGCGTGTGTGTTAGAGTGTGTGCGTGTGTGAGTGGTGCGTGCGCGCGTGTGTGCTTGTGTGTGCGTGCGCGCGCGCACGCGTGTGTGTGTGGGGTGTGAGTGTGTGTGTATGTGCGTGTGTGTGTGTGTGTGTGTGTGTGTGTGTGTGTGTGTGTGTGTGTGTGAGAGTGCGTGTGTGTTAGAGTGTGTGCGTGTGTAAGTGTGCGTGCGTGCGCGCGCGTGTGTGCGTGCGCGTGTCTGTGCATGCGCGCGTGTGTGTGTGTGTGTCTGTGTGAGTGTGTATGTGCGTGTGTGTGTGTGTGTGTGTGTGTGTGTGTGTGTGTGTGTGAGTGTGCGTGCGTGCGTGCGTGTGTGTTAGAGTGTGTGCGTGTGTGAGTGTGCGTGCGTGCGCGTGCGTGTGTGTGTGTGTGTGTGTGTGTGTGTGTGCGTGCGCGCGTGTGTGTGGGTTTGTGTGTGTGTGCACGTGTGTGTGTGTGTGTCTGTGTGTGTGTGTGTGTGTGTGTGTGTGTGTGTGTGCGCACGCGTGTGTCTGTGTGTGTGTGTGTGTGTGTGTGTGTGTGTGTGTGTGTGTGTGTGTGTGTGTGTGTGAGAGAGAGAGAGTTTAATCGTGGCTCAGCTGGATATCTGCGGTCTCTCTTTGGCAGTGCAGAGAGGAGATCTCTCTACTGGCTGCTCATTTTGGCTCTGTCTCGGAGAGGAAGACAGAGCAGATTTGCGCTGAGCTGCTGTGAGTTCAAGGCCAGTTCGCGTTTAGCAGTCCACAGATCTGCCACAGGCAACGCCAGATTCACACAGATGAATGGCCATCAACCCACGGCTCTCTCACAATTACTACAGTCAACTCGCACACAATCACACGAGAAACACATGAGACACGACGACTGGTTCCGTATAACACGGAATGCAACGGAATTTGGCAAATGTTGGATGAATGAATTAAAAGTAGGGCTTTTTGTTGAACTTCATCTCCAGCCAGGGGCGCGGGAAGGTGTTTTATGTAGGGGGTGCTGTGGGGGGGGGGGGGGGGTAGTCAATTTCTGTGTATAAATATTACGCCAAATAGAAACAGAAAATCGTGCAATCCTTTACATTTCAAGGACACAGATTTACATACTTTTTTAAATTATTGAATACAATTATAAAATAAAACGCTAATTATAATCGGGCCTGTTTTAGGCTTTCCCTTATTTTTATATTTTAGATGGTGAGGTGACGGGGAAAAATGACTCGCCATCTCCTCATTGAACGTGCAGAGAGAAACATGCATCTTAACGGATTACATAGGCTAATGAAGAGTTTTTGCTTTGCTTTGAATTATTTCGTTTTATAGTAGTATTTTAAAGCTTTCTATAGATATATTTATCATATCTCTGAGCCAGTTTCGAGTTGCCGAGTTTCGGTTCATCATTGAAGCGCTCTTGTTCAAAACCGGCAGAAAGTGCATTCTCTGTTTTCCTATTTTATAAAAGCACAATGTTGATATTGTGAATGCACACAAATAAAAGTAGACCCTTTACAGTTCCAAATGATATATTACTCTTACATTTATGAGAAAAAAAATCACACGGCGTATTTTAAGTTGTTTTACTGTAAGAAAAAAATCCTCCATGTCCTGTAAAGCTCGCTTCAGCTTCCACTCTCCACACAAACTGTTGGATATTGCACATTTATATAGGTTAAACATTTAAACTAACACTGTGATATGCTTGAACTGTTTATAGGCCTATCTATCGATTTTATTTTTGTCAAGTCGTGATGATTTGATAAGGCTAAATTAATCAAACATAGGTGATCAACTCTGATGCTGGCCGCTTGGTCGTTGCTTAAAAGAAAATTTTAATATGTAGCTATAAGCTGTTTTGGGAGAAGGGAAAGACTCATATCGCTTCTTTTTTTTTCTTCCAGTACATCCATGATATTTCCATGTTCCGCTTTTAAGCCACAACCTACAGATCCCACAACACAAACATAACATTCACAAACATAAAAGCAAGCATTGGCAGTGCTGCGTGCGTGATTTGGCAGGATGTGCATCAAATAGCCCTGCATCAGTTTAATAACTTTGATAACTTTAATTCTTACAACTTTGAAATTAATGGGCAAATGGTAAATATGTCGATCACATAGAAATAGATAGCAAAATAGCCAATGTAAACTAAATGTTATAAACATCGGAGCAACCATAGAAATGTTTAAATGAATCTTTATTATAACAAATTTAGCCTATTTTTTTTTATTCACAACAGTTTACAGTTGCCCACAGAAAAAAACAGGGGGTGCTGCAGCACCCTCAGCACCCCCTGTTCCCGCGCCCCTGTCTCCAGCTATTCTGAGAGTCACTTCACCAGCATTTCACCATTTCATTTGATAAACCATCATCAGATACACACAGGTCTTCTCTACAACCCGTCAAAATAACAGTCTGGTCTAACTTGAGCAAATTATGACAAAAATACATTGCTATTGGACAGTGGAATATACTTCTGAAAGTAATTATAATAATACAATTATTTCAGTTTATTAAGCTTTTTTCAATGATAATGGTAAACTTTTTAAGGGATATCACATTTTTTCTCTCAGGTTTAAGTTTTTTTTTAATTATAATAATTGGGCCCTATGAAATATTCTTTTTTGGGGGGGGGGGGGAATTCTGTGTTGACAGTTGAAATTTTTATTTTGTGATGATTATGATCAGGCACGTGCGGGGGGGGGCTGCCCTTTTTCAAAAGGGCCTCTCTCAGACAAATAGCAATGATATTGTGTTCAATAAAACAAAATGCATTTGAATTATAATTAACATGACAATGTGTACAAAACTGCAACTAATCGCTTAAAAGTCAGAATTTGCTATTCCTATTAATCGTATCAGTCAATCTGAGGCGTAGCTATGGGTTGCATGCGTTTAGCTTGACCGGCTCATATTCAACAGTCTGTTCAGAAACTATTCAGCCATTATGGTTATTTCAGTGAATAGATCGACGGAAGGGAAAATAAACCAAACAATATCTGAAACTGTTTTCATCAATAATCAAAGCTATGTTTTATGAATCCAAATCATTAGTCATGCTTTTTGACTTGTGACATTTAATGAAATAAAACATTATCCAGGTTAATTCAAACAGAAAACACAAAATTTGTGGGAGGGGGGGCAATTTCATAGGGCCCTATTATTGTACAAATTTGAATAAATAAATTTGGTTAGGTCTTATCAATTCAAATGATTAGATATGTTTCTAATTATTAAAATTAAATGAACTATCAATACATTAAAACTGAATCTAGACGTATTTAAACTGAAAACAATTTGGGGGGAAAATAAAATACTATTTGGGAAGAAAAAAATTCATAAGGCCTGTATACATTTGATTATTTAAATTATTTAGACATATTTTTGATTACAACATTTTAATTGAATCATTAAAACAGAATCTAGAAAAATTTAAATAGAATTTGAATTTTTCAATAATATATAATTTTGAATTCAATAAAATAGAATTTCCATAACTGATTGCAGGGAAAAATATTAGCTAAATATTCCAGGTTTAAAAAGCTAAGCTTTATCTGTCAAGTTTTAATGACAAAACCAAGGCAGTAACTTTAGCATGAGATACTAAAACGAAACAAATTAAAATGACATTAAAGTCAAGTTCAAGTTGAGCTTTATTGTCATTCTGCTACGTGTGGGTACATACAGTGGAACGAAACGTCGTGCCTCACAGGACCTACATAAACACAGACATACAGCAATGAAGTCAAAAATAATGCGGTATGTGAGCCTTTAGTCACACAGTCCATTGACTGAGCTTCTCTTGAATTGAATCCAGAACATTCCTTTAAACACATGGAAGCTGGAACAGATGGAGGACCAAAGACACTGCAGATACACGAGAGACTAGCGGCTCTGTCAATCTGAGGATAACCTGAGGAGGAGCGGCTTTAACCTGTGAGCCACCCCTACAGACACAGCATGTAAGAGCTCCAGTCGAAAGATCCTTCCTCTAACAATGACTGGTTTGAAGCCGCTGCTCGTGTCGTCTAAATGTAAGTCGACATCACCGGAGCATCAATCACTCGGACAGCAGCAGCTGCAAGCGAACAGGAACAGCAGGATAATCAAAGACTCGCACAATACAAGACAGAACTGACACCTGATGAAGAACGAGGAGAGAGAAGCCATGGAAACCACAGAGAAATAAATACATAACCGGTAACGAGGAGGGAGGTTACCCGTTGACTAATTCTACTTCACTACTTCAGCCTGACTAATACATGAATGAGCCTGATGATGAATATGATTATTTCTGTCTTTGTGCCAGTACAGCTGTTATTAGGGTTTCACTCTTTCTGCTGAAAGCAAGAATGAGTCATTACAAACTATTCTGACAGGTTCACAGACTAGAGATGTCATGATACCAAAAATGTCAAATAGGTTATACAAGTTTCCAAACCACTGTGAGTGACACCCTGTTAAATGAATGAATAAAACATGTATAAATAAACAAATAAAAAAGGTTAGGCATTTTTGTTGGTCTTCCAGATCAAGGTTGTTACAGTTAACTACAACTGAAACCATACAAAAGACACTTAGGGAAGAAAAAACCTTGGAATAAAATAAAATATATTAATATGTTATTTCATTATTATTATTTTTTTATATAAATAAATACAATTGTTATTTTAATAACAAATAAAAATGACTAAAACATGCAACAAAATAATTGAACTTAACTCAAATTAAACCAAAAACAGAAAATACTAAAATGCTAAAATCAAATCTATCCGCTTCAGGATCGTTAAAGCTGTTTTAGCAGCGTCTTCCACAGCAATTCACAAGCCATTTCTTCATTATCAAAGTTAAATATAAACATTAACAAATTCATATAATTATGTCTCACCTTTAAATGTTTCCGTTAAGTCAACACTGCTTCATCTTTAATTATTCCGGTAATTATTCCAGTAAACCGTCAGTAATGAAGAACAAAGAAATCAATTTCAAGCAGCAAGTTGATTCTCTTTGACTTGTCAATATTGTTTTTTAATTAATATTATCAGTGTAATAGTCAGTGGCAGCATTCAATTACAGTTTTTCTCGATTGCTAAAACACAATTTTTTCACAACTATAAACACAATCTCAA
>QVTF01006479.1:15000-27358 GCA_003573665.1 Oxygymnocypris stewartii
CTCAATTCCAGATGAAAATACAGCTTGGACCATTTCCATCTGAAGTATTTTGCCATCTTGCAGTTTGGGAATCTTTGCACTCTGAACTCCAGTTGAAATGATTTTTTATACACTGTTGCATTTGCAAAGAATCACCTTATTGTGCCTTCTGTTAAATCATGACTAATCATTACCAAGTCTGTCCCTTCAAAACTCACTGCCATGGTGCTTAGTCGCTTCTAAGGTATGGTTACCGTGTTAATATTCATTTTCATAGATACTGATTAACTTAAAAGGATCACTCAAGTTCACTAAAAAATGAAATATGATTTTTTTTCTTTCTTCTCAAAATAAAATATTTTACAGAATGCTGTCAACCAAACAGTTGACATAGCTATCAACTTCCATAGTATGGGGGAAATACTATAGAAGTCAATGGCTACCGTCAGCTGTTTGGTTACCAACATTCCTGAACAATTTTAGCCTAAGTAAATTATAAACATTTTCATTTTGTGTGAACTAGTATACCTTTAAATGAGGCTTAACTTGATAAATAAATTAGTAGGGATGCAACAAAATTTCTGCGACAGAAAATATTTGGCTGAAATATTTGGCAAATTTGTTCGGCTGAAACGCTGAGAAATAGAATTTTACCACGACTGTGGCCAGTTGCATAAACTGCGTAAAGGGTTAGTTCCCCCCTAAAATGAAAATTAGCCTGTGTTTTACTCACCCCAAAGCATCATAGGTGTATATGACTTTCTTCTTTCAGACGAATCCAATCGGGGTTATGTTAAAAATTGTCCTGGGCCCTCTAAGCCTTACAATGTGGTAAGCGGGTGCTTTTTGTCAACAGTTCAGAAGATTTTAAATAAAGTGCACGTATTTGTAATAAACGTGCCTAATTTTTATTTTTAACTTTTTTTAAAACAGTTCTGCCATGACAACTCTGAGAGAGTTTAGCTTGGTAATATACATGGCAGTGTTAATGTGTTTGGTCTTGGTGGAATAAAGACTTACTACTGCTCATACACGCAAAAACATGCTGTTCTGCACATATAACATATATGAAATAACCCGTAGCAGATCTATACAGGTGGAGCTGGGGAAGATGGAGGGTTTTGTAGCGCACTTCAACTGCTACAGTAACAAAATAATTTCTGTGCATCACTAAAAGTTAGTGTTTTATTTGATCATCTGATTTCATGTAGTCTGGTAGGCCTCTAGCATTCAAACTAAAAATTTGGCAATTACTCCTGTATTACCACAATTACTTTACATGTCTGCAATTTGAGTCATCTGTTCACTGCATCACACAGTGCTTGTTATTTGCACTCCATTAAATAAATCACCCTGTGCTTTCTGAATGAAAGAATCCTAATTTGTTCCTTAGTCATCTAATAGACCTCATCAGTGCTGTGCTGCTGTTAACCAACACCGACAGCCACAACACCAATATCTCCTCTCAAATAATGCCCATCAATACTGAGAGCGTCTGGAGGCAAGCCGCCGCAATGCAGCCCGGAGAGAAAGAAAAAAATGAGCAGAGAGAAGGGTGAACGGGGGAAAAGATGATTCAGCTTAAAGTTCCTCAAGTGATTTTACTGAAATTACTATTGGGTTCAGTTTATTAATCTGTCGCTTTCAGTTTCTGTCTGACGAACCTTACTGGCCACTCTCCACACACACTTCCCATCAGTCAGTGGGCAGCTATACCACATCATTGTTATTACTTTTATCTGCACACGCACACGCACAGACACACTCTCACACACTCATGCAGCTCAGCGAGAGGCAAACTGACAAGCCAATTTAGCTATTAATCCTCCAGTGAGGCTAGTAAAAATATGAATTTCACTAGGAAAAACATTTTCAGCTTGAAAGAATGGAAAATCTCAATTTCAGTTTAACTTCTGCAGTCCACTCATACTTACTGTCTTCTAGTACTTATTGGTACTGTAGACTTTTACTTATTGACTAGTAAGAATTGCTTTTTTATTTGGCTAAGTAACTTTTTATCTATGAGTATTTGCTGGGGACTAAAAGTAAAATGACCTGTCAATCATCACCACCATTTTCAATAATTAAATATATAATTAAAACAAAAAATGTATGTATGCATATATATATATATATATAGAAGAATGAAGGCACCAGGCCCAGACAGCATGACACCAGTCTGTCTGAAATCCTGTGCTGACCAGCTGCCCCCCCGTCTTCACACAGACCTTCAACAGATCTCTGGAGCTGTGCGAAGTCCCCTCATGCTTCAAATACTCCACCATCATCCCCGTCTCAAAGAGTAATTCCTGGATTTAATGACTACAGACCTGTGGCTCTAACGTTTGTGGCCATGAAATAATTTGAAAGACTGGTTTGGGCTTATTTGAAGGACAACCACTGGACCCTTACTGGACCCCCTGTAGTTTGCCTACAGAGCAAACAGGTCTGTGGATGATGCAGTCAACATGGGACTGCACTTCATCCTGCAGCATCTGGACAGACCAGGGACTTATGTGAGGATCCTGTTTGTAGACTTCAGCTCCACTTTTAACACCATCATCCCGGACACTCTTCAGAGTAAACTGACACAGCTCTCCGTCCCCACCTCCATCTGTCAGTGCATCACCAGCTTCCAGACAGACAGACAGCAGCTAGTGAGGCTGGGAAAATTCTCATCCAGCACCCGTACGATCAGCACTGGAGCTCCTCAGGGTTGTGTTCACTCCCCTCTGCTCTTCTCTCTGTACACAAACGATTGCACATCTAGAGATCCCTCTGTCAAGCTCCTGAAGTTTGCAGACAATAAAATGTGCAATAAAATTAAATGTGCAGGACAGTATACTGTAGACTTAATAAATAATAATAGTATAAGCAGGGATGTGCAAGAAGAATGTGCAAAGAGGTTGTACAAAGAGTCATGCTGATGTGATGAGACTGAGTTTGAATTTGAGTTTAGGGGCCTGATGGCAAGAAGCTCCTCCTCAGTATCTCAGTTTTTGCCATCATGCTCCTGAAGCGCTTGCCAGATGGCAGTAAAATGAAAAGACGGTTACCGGGGTGATTTGAGTCCTTAATGATTTTAGCAGCTCTGCTTTTACAGCGTTTGAGGTAGATGTCCTGCAGAGAGGGGAGAGCAGACCCTGAGATGTGCTCAGCTAAGCGCACGACTCTCTGCAGAGCTTTGCAATCCCGATTGGAGCCATTTCCATACCACACTGAGAGTCAGTACACTTTCTATGGCCCCTGAATAGAAAGTTTTCAGGATTGCTGGTGAGACCCTGAATTTCCTCAGCTGTCGCAGATGATACAGTCTTTGCTTGGCTTTCTTGACCTGTGTTTGAATGTGTGCAGTCCAAGTCAGGTCCTCAGAGATGTTTACACCGAGGTACTTGAAGCTGCTCACCCTCTCCACAGGGGTCCCACTGATCATAAGAGGAGTTTAGAGCGACTGCTGTCTCTTCCTGAAGTCCACGATCAGCTCTTTAGTTTTGCTCATGTTCAGAGAGAGACAGTTGTCCTGGCACCATGATGTAAGTCTCCTCTCTACCTCATCCAAGTATGCGGTCTCATCATTGTTGGAAATGAGGCCCAGAACCACAGTATCATCAGCAATTTGACAATAGAAGTGGAGCTGTGTGAGGACACACAGTCGTGTAGAGCAGGGGACTCAGGACGCAACCCCGTGGGGCTCCTACGTTCAGGGTGATGGAGTTTGAGGTGAACAGGCCTACTTTCACCACTTGAGGTCTTAGGAAATCTTGAATCCAGTCACAGATTGAAGAGTTTAGGCCGAGGTCTGTGAGTTTTAAAGCTAGCTTGATGGGGACTATAGTATTGAAAGCTGAGCTATTGTCAATGAATAGCAGCCTTACATAGTTCCTATTTTTGCTGTCAATGTGTGAGAGGGACGAGTGCATTACCTGGGAGATGGCATCGTCAGTAGATCTATTTGGGCTCAAACTGAAGAGAGTCCAAAGTAACAGGGATGGAGGAGCAAATGTGGTTCTTTAAAAGTCTCTCAAAAACCTTCATGACTGTCGATGTGAGGGCAACTGGACGATAGTCATTCAGGCAAGAGTGTTTACTGTTCTTAGTCACAGGGATGATGATAGAGTTTGTAAAGGAGGTGGGAACCACAGAGGTAGCAAGGGACTCATTAAATATGGATGTAAACAAACCAGCAAGCTGATCAGTGCAGGACCTCAGAACGCGGCCAGTAATCCCATAAGGTCCGGCTGCTTTCCTGACGTTCCTCTCTTTAGTTCCCTCCGAACTGACACGGTGATTACATGATCATCGCTGCTCTGTCTGCTGCTTCCTGACACGCTGTTCGGCAGAGTCACGCTGCCGGCATTCAATTCAATTCAAGATTATTTGTATAGCGCTTTTCACGATACAATCGTTGCAAAGCAGCTTTACAGGAAATTAAGTTTCTACAATAGATTTATATATTGCAGAAACTTAATGTATTTAATTTATGACAAAATGTGGTTAATTCTGTATATTGTCTGAGGGGTTGGCATCATCTCTTCTCAGGTGTTCGGTCATCCCGGATCGTTTAAGGGTTGGATCCAGACTGAAGCTTGTGTAATTCCTAGTTACCAGAACAGAGATACAAATAGAAACGTAATTAACGTAGCTGTCGTTCCATCCAAGCAAAAATGATTTGATCAACCCAAGCTAAAGCATAATAATGTGCGTTTGATCAGATATAACTGCAAGTACAAGATTGTGAGATGCATTATATGAATGCTTGGCTAAAGAGATGCGTCTTTAATCTAGATTTAAACAGAGAGATTGTGTCTAAACCCCGAACGTTATCAGGAAGGCTATTCCAGAGTTTGGGAGCAAAATATGAAAAAGTTCTACCTCCTTTAGTGGATTTTTCTATTCTAGGTACTATCTTTTGCGACCTTAGGGAGCGGGTTGGATTGTAGCGTGATAGAAGACTAGTTAGGTACGCAGGAGCTAACCCATTTAGGGCCTTATAGGCAAGTAATAATATTTTGTAACTGATACGAAACTTAATAGGTATCCATTGCAATCAAAGCGGCTGTAGAAGGACTTTAGCTCTTCGGCCAGCAACGGATCTGCTCTCACCTCTGCAGAGGATTTATTTCCAGAGGAACAGATGGTCCTCAGTCCCTGCCACATGCGTCGAGAGTCATTGAGCTGAAAATGAGACTCAATTCTCTCCCTGTATGAGTTTAACGGCTCTTACTGCACGTCGGAGAGCATAGCACATGGACTTCAGGAGAAACCCCCTGCTCTCCCCCCACCTCACCGTCATGAACAGCTCTGTGACTGCAGTGGAGTCATTCAGATTCCTGGGCACCACAATTTCTCAGAACCTGAAGTGGGACGATCACATTGAGTCCATTGTGAAAAAGGTCCAGCAGAGGCTGTACTTCCTTCGCCAGCTGAGGAAGTTCAACCTGCCACAGGAGCTGCTGAAACAGTTCTACTCTGCCATCATTGAATCCGTCCTCTGCACGTCAATAACTGTCTGGTTCAGCTCAGCTACCAAATCTGACCTCAGAAGACTATGTAGTGTAGTTCGGACTGCAGAGCGAATCATTGGTACAAACCCTCCCCACTCTCCAAGAACTGTACTTATCCAGAGTAAGAAAAAGGGTTGGCAAAATCACTCTGGATCCCTCACATCCAGCACAATCTCTCTCTCATACATATATGTTTTCCCTTTTTCAGACCATTCTCAAATCAAATCAAATCACTTTTATTGTCACATCACCACAGCACAAGTGCCTTGGTGAGTGAAATTCTTATGAGCGTGCTCCAGACAGTGCAGAAAAACAACAGACAATTTACCTATGGACAGACAGTGCAAAAAAAAACAACAGACAATTTACATATGGACAGACAGTGCAAAAAAAAACAACAGACAATTTACATATGGACAGACAGTGCAAAAAAAAAAAAAAAACAGCAAACAATTTACATATGGACAGACAGTGCAAAAAAACAACAAACAATTTACATATGGACAGACAGTGCAAAAAAACAGCAAACAGTTTACATATGGACAGACAGTGCAAAAAAACAGCAAACAGTTTACATATGGACAGACAGTGCAAAAAAACAGCAAACAATTTACATATGGACAGACAGTGCAAAAAAAAACAACAAACAATTTACATATGGACAGACAGTGCAAAAAAACAGCAAACAATTTACATATGGACAGACAGTGCAAAAAAACTGCACTGGAGCATTTACAGTGCTCCAGACAGTGCAAAAAAACAAAAAACAAAAAAAAAATTAAAAATAAATTAAAAACAACAGCAATTTACATATGGACAGACAGTGCAAAACAACTACAGCCATTTACATATGGACAGTACATATTTACAGACTGTACAGAAGACAATGTGCAAAATACACATACATATACTCAGTACGCTTAGTGTACTATAAAGACATACTCAATTTTCAACGACACATTATACACCGTATGGGCACATCTACATTATGTACAGTATCTATACATAATGTGGTCTATACATAGTAATAATGTGAGGTGCAACAGATTATAAATTAACAGCAGATTGGTTGAGCAGCAGATAGATGTGCAAAGGTGCAACAGATTATGCATATGCAGTGTCGTGGATGTGCATCGTATGGTGTCCAGTGATAGCAGATAGGTTGTGATTAGTGCAGTGTGTGCGTGTAGTCCAGTTGAACGGTTTTAAAGTGCAGTGCATGGCATGTTGTGTGAGTGGGAGTGTGATGTAGGTGAGTTATTTGTGACTGTTCATTAGCCTGATAGCCTGGGGGAAAAAGCTGTCCCTCAGTCGGCTAGTGCGGGATCGGATGCTGCGGAAACGTCGCCCTGAGGGCAGCAGAGAGAGCAGACTGTGGGACGGGTGGCTGGAGTCTTTGATAATCCTCCGGGCTTTCCTTGTACACCGCCTGGTGTAGATATCCTGGAGGGAGGGAAGCTCACCTCCAACAATGTGGCGGGCAGTTCGCACGACCCTTTGCAGAGCCCTGCGGTTGCCAGCGGTGCTGTTTCCATACCAGGCGGTGATACAGCCGGTCAGGATGCTCTCCACAGTGCAGGTGTAGAAGGACCTGAGGATTCTGGGGCTCGTTCCAAACTTCCTCAGCCGTCTCAGGAAGAAGAGACGCTGATGTGCCTTCTTCAGCACTGCATCTGTGTGAGCAGACCATGTGAGATCCTCGGTGATGTGAACGCCGAGGAACTTAAAGCTGCTCACCCGCTCCACAGGTGTCTTGTCGATGGTGATGGGTGTGTGTTCTCTGCTCTGTCTTAGGGTTAGTGTTCTCTGCTCATTCTCTGTAAACCCTAGAGATGGTTGTGTGTGAAAATCCCAGTAGATCAGCAGTTTCTGAAATACTCAGAGCAGTCCGTCTGCACAACAACCATTCCACGTTCAAAGTCACTTAAATCCCTTTCTTCCCCGTTCTGATGCTCGGTTTGAACTTCAGCAAGTCGTCTTCACCTCATCTAGATGTCTAAATGCATTGAGTTGCTGCCATGTGATTGACTGATTAGCAATTTGTGTTACCAAGCAAATTAACTGGTGTACCTAATAAAGTGGCCGGTGAGTGTATGTGTGTATATATATATATATATATATATATATATATATTATATATTTATAAATTCACAACAGTTTGTTAAGAAAATAAAGATGTTTAAGTCTGATGTTGAAATTGAAATCCAAAACAAAGAAAATGTTGGCTGACCTGAGGTTAGCATATTATTTTTCCTTCTAATGTTAAATGTATTTTTATTTATTTTTTACTTTCAATGGAAATATTTGAAATTGCTTTCTTAGATGGCAGCTAATAAAATATGATCATGTTTTTTTTTTTCTCAGCATGTAGCCCTCATCATTTCACACTTACACACATACTGCTGGATGCTTTTAACTTAGAGATGTACAATAGTAGTTCTCACTGCTCTATAAAGGGTTCGCATAACTTAATATTCCACCCACTCATGTTACAAGAGTTACACATCACACTGCTGGCTGTTCATGATGGAAAAAGACGGTCACCCGTGACTGTGCACATGTATCCTCTGTGCAAAAAAGTGCAATTTAAAGACAAAATTAAAGTCAACAAAACAAATATCACAAATGTCAATTTTAAATTTTCTTTTCCTGAAAAGAACTTTAAGGTTTCCTGAACCAAAAGCTATATTTTATATGAAAATTAACACTTTTATATTTACAGAAAAGACACACACACACACAGACACAAAGACTGCAACAACACAAGCACACCACTTGCTAAAAGTGCAATTTAAACATGCAAGAATTGAAATATTTAAGTAAATAATGCTGCATTTTTTCATGAAATGCACTTGAAGACTTCCTGCAAAAAAAAAAAAAATGTTATTATTTTAACTTATGTTATAATAAATATATATATGCATTAGTTTAGATAATTTTTTATCAAATAAAAAACTTAATATTGCAAATTATATTTATCACTAAAAATGTTTACACTTCCAATGTAAAATAAATAAATATTTAAATAAATCTTGCAGCATATGATTTTTTTCCATCAAGTGCACCTGAAAGCACCTGGACCAAAATCATATGTTTAGTTATTTTCAGCTTATTTTATTATTTTATATTTAAAAAAGCTGACTGTGAAAGAAAGTGAAGTAAATGTAAAACTGAAATGAGTGAGTGCAACGTTCTACAAAAATCCACACAAGAAACCTCGGAAACCAGAAACCACGCTCCATCCACACAGAAACCTCGGAATCAAATGGTGCAGACCAACATAAACTTTATGTACGGGACAAGTTCCCTCTTCCCGCCGCAAATTCAGGCCACAAATCTGTCAGGAGAACAGCCGCAGTCCGTAATGAAATGCGAACAAGCCCGCAGGTCGTCTGACACACAATCACGTTTGACAGAACTGATTGATCATTCATTTACATCCTCTGCCACCCGTCAAACGCCGTTACGCGTGAGCGGTCTTTGATTTATTTCTCCTACACTTCAAAACAAGATACTCCAGAAGTTCCTGCCAAGAAACAAAGCAAGAACAAGCAAAGGAAACTTTCCCCAATCTTTCATACAGGTTAATCTGTTCCTCCAACATTAGATCCGATCCGTGTGGATCAGTGCTTTTGATATGCGGCCTGGCGTGAGGAACTAGGACAACAGTAGCTGGACGGATCGCTTGGGAATGATAACGAACAATGAGGGAAGTGATGTTGTTCCCGTGTTTATGATTCCCCTCAAACTGTCATGAAATTAGGAATGCACGATATATCGGCCATCATTTTTTTCTGTTATCGGTATCGGCCCGATAATAAAATTTGGCCGATATCTTTAAAGCCGATAAATAATGCATTATTTCCTTCAGAGACACTTCAGTTGTGCACTGTTTGCCATGATGGCTTTGAAATGCTTGAAATATGATTACTCTCCCTTTTCAAAGTCCCCTCAGTAAGGCATAAGTATCCACACTTCTCCTCTCCAGCCATCCTACAACATGCCCTATTGATCCAATCCCCTCACACCTTTCTCCAAGCTATCTCTTCTTCACACTTACCAGCACTCACACACATCATCAACACATCTCTCATCACAAGCATCTTCCCCAATGCATTCAAACAGGCTCGGGTAACCCCACCGCTCAAAAAACCTACATTAAACACCTAGATAGCTACAGACCAGTCTCTCTCCTTCCATTCATAGCGAAAACGCTTGAACAAGTTGTTTTCAACCAGTTATACTAATTTCTGTTAAAGCATAATCTACTGGATGCTAACCAGTCGGAAGTCAGACGTGGACATTCAACTGAGACTGCGCTACTCTCAGTCACTGAAGCCCTGCGAATTGCAAAAGCTGATTCCAAATCATCGGTTCTCATTCTGATGGATCTATCTGCTGCTTTTGATACTCTTAACCATCAGATCCTCCTGTCCACCCTCTCATCACTGGACATCACTGGGAGTCCACTTCACTGGTTTGAATCTCACTGGTCGGTCTTTCAAGGTGGCCTGGGGAGGGGAGGTATCCACAGAACATCAACTGTTCTTTGTCTTATAAAACAATTAAGGCAGCATAATCTTGCCATCCACATGTTGGGAAACACACTTCACACCTCCTTAAACTTACATCACTGTGTGTGTCATTTGTCTTTAAATCTGGGGACTGAAAATATGACATTGCAGAAGCTTCTGTATATGCAATTACATTTTTTTTAACAATGTTAATTTTAAAACAGCTAACACATTAATTTAATGTATTATCATAACATAGACCTTCGAGAATTAAGTTAAAGGACAGCAGCAAAAGTTGATTTGCATTTAGTGCGTTTTGCATTTCACAACTTTCAGCCAATTTGAGAAATATGAAACGACATCCACACAAATGGCTGAAACTTTATTTTCTTATAGCTGCAGTCCGTAAGTTTAGCCTCTTTGTCTCCATCTCTGTTTGAAGTCATGGAATTGCAGCTGCTTGTGGAATTATCTTTCTTGTGTGGGTTGTGCTCCGGCACGGCTCCAGCGCGGATGAATCTAATGTTTTGAGGTGAATGTGTGGCAGTCAGTCACCACACCGGTGTGGATACTGTACTTCAGAATTACAGATTCTAGTCTACGTCTTGAATATATGACCCAAATAATAATTTTCACCGGATATTGTCATCTGAACAAGTAAGTAACAAATCTGCCACATTTGTTCAGACCAACTGAGGAAAAAAGCATTACCATAAATCACCAATGGTGATTTAATCTAAAGATCGGTTCGCTCATATCACATCAAACCATGCAAATTATTATTATTGTTAAACTTTAGTGACAAATTATTCCTGTTAACAACTTTAGCATTGCGTGACTATGAGTGTAGTGTGTATTAGCGTGTTGATTTCAATTTCTATAGTCTAATCTAACTGTTATGATATTCGAATTTCATATTAAGAAATTAATTTAACCCAAAAAGCTACTTATGCTCCCTTCGAGTCAGGGGTGCAGATGGGATTTTTAACTGGGGGACCAATCTGTCAGCGGGGAGGGGGGGGGGAGTACAGAAAAAAAAATCTCCATATCCACACATACATACGCTACCATGGCAACAACAATCGCGGAAACAAGTGAAGATAACACAAAAGCATATTCAAGTAAAAGCCAGCATGGATAAGTTGCGTGAAACAAAGCAAAATCAACGTTACTCACCTATCAAAAAGAAACAACACAACCTCAGCGTCCAAATCGAGCCCTTCCCTCTCCTTGAGTTCTCTCTAACGCTAGAAAGCTGCTCCGATATTTACGCGGGTCCTACCTCTTGCCTTATCGTAACCCTTCTTTTTAATGTTTTGTTTCTCTGATATTTTCCTCTTTTTTATCTGCCATCTCTCTCTATCTATAATAGAGCAAATAGAGCACTCTTACTGCCCCCTTACTGCTGTTTGGCTACAATTGTGGTTTTCTTAGTGCATGTTTAAGGAGCGGCGGGCTGGGCCACCTCTACTTAGGCTAATGTACATAGCGGAAACCCTGATTAATCCTCTGTTACAGATGTTGCCTTTCGTAGAAACAGTGGGGGGGACCGATCGGGTCACTATGAATCTGGGGGGGGGGTCATGTCCCCCCGTCCCCAGTGCCATCTGCATGCCTGCTTCGAACTGGTTTCCATTTAATTATGCTAACTGCTGTGAGAAAAGGCTATAAATGATCCGCCATTTGCAGGATCCTCACATGAGTTGTCCCAACTAGCCGGGACAACTTCTTTATGTTTACAGACGTGACGTAATGACGTAGTGCCATGCTCGAATTTCCCGCAAAATCTACCTGTACCAAAAGTAAGGCCATAGTTTTGATCACTGGCTGGTTATGTACTTGCTCAAATATTGATTTTTGATCATGTTTAACCAAAAAAGGTTACGGACTGCAGCTTTAACTAAGAAAATAAATGCATTAACATTGTCACTATAAAAACAACGTGATTGTTGTTGCTCCCCCACATCTATTTCTATGAGGACGCTTAGCTCATTGTCATCTTGGCAACGATTTGTGATGATGTCAGAATATGTCAAGGCTTGTTAATAAATCAAAACACATTGCTTAAAACTTCTAAGACCAATAAACAGACACCATCCAAATGCTAACAGGATTAATTCACTGATCCGCTGGATGTTGACAATGTGAATTAGCCTTAAAAATACTATCTTGGGAGGTTCAAAACAGTCATAATTTAGATATAAATCATCATTCTCTGCCCTGAATTGTGCATCTGATTTAAAAAGCTCTGTTGGAAGGGGCGTGTCTGCTGTGAGACTCAATGTAAATGGCCGCTGCTGTGATTGGCTAACATCTTTGCATATGTAATGAGCATTACAAGTGGAACTCTCAAAAAAACTT
>QVTF01006480.1:0-27331 GCA_003573665.1 Oxygymnocypris stewartii
CAGTGCATGTATGTTCAGGTGTCTGTTTGATTGACAGCTGTTCAGTACTCGTCCTGTGTGTCGTCAGGGACGTCCTCCTCCTGACCGGAGCCTCGTGTCCTCTCCGCCGCCTCCGCGCGCGCGCGCGCACACACACCACACACACACACACACACACACAACACACACACACAACCCACCACACACAAACAACACCCACACACACACACACACACACACACACACACACACAAACACAGGTGACAGATAGAGGGTTAAAAATAATATGACAATTGAAATGATGGCCATATTTGGCCTTACCACCAACATAAGTGGACTTCAGGGGAAAACGCCATGTAAGTGTAGAACATGGCCACTTTTAAGTTGGGAAAAAAAGTGAAAAAAATAACAAGGTCTGTTTTATTCAAACAAAAAAAAGAAACTGTTGATAAATAATAATAATAATAATAATCTAATAATAAATGTGATGATGCTGCTTGTTAAAAGAGCAGAAAAAGTAATTTAATAAATAATACATAAATGTTTTGTTTTAAAATAAATGCTGAAAATTTCATTTAAATATGTTTCATGGTTTAAAAGAATATTAAAATACTAGTAGTAGTAATAATAATAAATAATAATCTGTGAACAGTGTTAAGCTTTATTCAAAGAAAGAAAAGTGTAAAAGATAATATATAAATATATATTATTTTAAATCAAAAAGGTGTGGCATTTTATTAAAATAATCATAATAAATTGTTTAATTAAAAATAAAAAAGTAGTGAATGAATGCAGTTTGCTGAAAGAGAAGTTGAAGCACTAACCTGGTCGTCTGCAGTGTACAGCACCTCCATGAGTCTCTCCACGAAGGGCCCGTGCTCCTGGCCCTGCTCCTGGCCCTGCTCCTGACACAGCAGCTCCACCTCTCTCAGCTTCCCAAAGTAGAAATCCCGCTCCTTCTCGCGCTCCTTCTAGTGCTAGCTTTAATGTATTGAGCTGCAGCAGAGGAGAGACGCAAGAGTTACCAATGACATAAAAAACTGGACAGAGACCGTAAAAGCTGGTTATTGCTTTGGTAGACATGCTTCTAAAAACATAATTCTTCATTGAATATATACACTTCTTGATACCATATTTGATTGGTCAAAAAAAGTGAGTTTACCTTGCTTTTATGGTTGTAAAAAAAAAAAAGCCTAAGTCAACAAGCTTTTAGGTCACTAGGTTCCCAAAAATGTTTGCTACTGGTCAACCGGTCTGCTCACGGTCTATGTTATATGAACATATATAAAGATGCCAGTGATTTTGTCTAGGAAGATGCCTATGATGTCATAAGAACAATAAGGAAGACATCTGTGTTTAGAAATCTAATTCCAATATTTCTCGAAACAAAATGCTTTTAATGCAATAAAAAAATACAGGTTGTGGTGTTTGTTTGTAGGGCTGCACAATTTGGCCAAAATTGTGTGATTACATATCAATATAGTTAAATAATAATAATAATAATAATAAATAACACAACAACAATAAAAATTATTACTACTACTGCTAAAAAAGCAGTAGTAGTAATGTATTGTTTTTATAAAAAAGCGGCCTTATGTCTCACGTGAGACAAAGAACTGCTAAAAATATATATTTAGTGTAAAACCAAAATATAAGTAGTATTACTATTGTAATGCGTCACTGCAGAATGAACAAAAGAGCATTTGAGAAAAATTATTTTACATTACACAACCATAAAATTACAATAGCACCATATATGGCAAAAAGAGCTAATATATGTAGTAAACAAATATCTGCTCAATTGTTTTTAAACAAACTCTTTAAAAAAAAGAAACTCACTTAATTTAAAGATGTTAGAACTTTATATTGGAAAACAAGACAAAAAATACAGACAAACGTATCTTTTTTTGTATTTAATGCCTTAACGTTAGAATTTAAGACGTTTTGCTCAAATGTAAGATCTTTTAAAAGCTTATTTTGTTAAGGGAAGACACAGCAGCAGCAGCAAACTGTTTTCTTGTACCGGTCAAGTTTGAGAATTTGGGCTTTTTGGTTTTTCATAAAGTGTTTTTTCAGACTAGAGGAAAGAAAAACATCCAAAAGACACCGTTAAGCGTTTCTTTTCTAGCACTTATCTATTTGTGTCAATAGATTTCAATTCAATACATATTTTTAAAGGCCGTTTTCTCAAAATGAGTTTTTCTCCCACTGCGCATAAATACACATGTAAATGCATCATTCATAAATCTCCACTTAAGTAGCACTTACACACACACGACTTTACATTTTATAAGTAAATCTATATCCTGTCTATATCCTGAAGGATTTACAGAGGGATTTGTTCATATACAGTATCTCACAGAAGTGAGTACACCCTCGCATTTTTGTAAATATTTTATTATATATTTTCATACGACAACACTGAAGAAGTGTTGAAAGATGTGAGTGTCAATGTGAAGAAATTACATTACACAGATAACTTTGCATAACAATTACAGATTTCTATGTTAATTTAATCCCCCAAAATTGTGAAAATATGGTATCTTATATGGGTTCTATCCATTCCAAGCATTTTCTGATTTATGGAGTGACAAAAATTAGATACAAAAAATTCCCTCTGTAAAAACTTTTACTCTAATATGTAAAAAAAAAATAAACAAGATTTTTGAAACTGACAACATCCAGTGTTTAGATTTTTGTACTAGAATGTATGCCAATTGGTGCATATTTCATTAATAATGACTCATTTGCATATCTAAACCTAACATTTTTGAAAGCTTGTAATACAAAAAGTGTTTGCAATTAAATGTAATCAATCAGCTGGGTAAGTTAAGTATTTTTTTTTACCCTATTCAACTGCAGTGTCTCACCTTAATTAAGACCCGCAGAAACCGTCTTGTAAAATGCTTTACTAATAAATGACTTCATGGTTTGTTCAGCGTTTATAGCATTATGTTCTTGATAGCTCATCTATTTAAAGATTTGAATAGCATTAATGGCGCTAGGGATGTCCACCTGTTCGTTTAGTTGTGTTACTTGGGCTTCCAGCTCCTTCTCTCCTTTAGCGGGGGTTGCTGACAGCACAGGGATCTTTTTGGCTGAGGACGGTCGGGAGGTGGAGGTGGAGGATTTAGGGGTTGAACTGGTTGATCTAGTAGCTCCTGCACACAAGTTAACGGATGACATGTTGCAATTTAGTAGATGCCAAATGCCAGTTGATTAATGTTGATTATAAATAAACTATGTCACAAGCAGCCCAGCAGACCTGCGGTGGGAGAGCTGGCAGCATGGGCGGATTTCTTTGGCAGGTTGAAGATCTGCTCGCCGGGATCTGGAGGGGAGTGGCGTCCTGGCCCTGTCTGGCCTGCATCGGGTCGTAGTCCTTCCCGTCGTAGTTTGCGTCGAAGAACTTCTTGAACCACTGAATGAAGTCCAGGTGTCTTGAAAGCGTCCTTGACGAGCTTCTCTACAGGGAGGATCTACGAGGAAACAAGATTACATTACACAGATAACTGCATAAAAAATTACAGATTTATATGTTAACTTATGGTTTCACAAAGTGGTGTAAAACTAAAATCAATTATTATTCAATAAAACAATAACATTAGAAAATATTTAAATATCTGTCATTAATTGACAAAGAACTGCAAATACTTGAAGGTGTTATTAAATTATTAAATAAAAAAATCTCAAGTAAACTTCATGTAAAAATGTCAGAAATTTCAGGTCAAAGGGGTTCAGCTGACAAAAACAGTTTATGAATCCCTGCATTAATGAACTTAAATGATTATTTAAAATGATACATGTGATTTTTATCGCATGCATTAAGAAAGTCTCCATTTGTCAGATATCACTAAAATAAGTGTCCTAAGAAAGCTCTGACTGCCTGGAATAAAATAAATAAATAAATATTGTGGCCCGATCATGCTTCTTCTAGCAAATCAGAAACACTTTCTGCATGTCAATCATTTTGCACATTTTTTTTTATAATGATGCCTTTGGAGGGTGGTGGTTGAAAAATGCTTACAGTTTGAGGTAAAATAATGTTTATATGCATTAGGTTTTATAAAACATCAACATTTTATAAAACAACAAATATGGAACATTTAAAAAAAGGATAGCACTAAATTATTACAAGACTAAACAGTAGAACCAGGTCTAACACTTTAAATTATCCATTATATTTGTAGATATATTTAATCAATGTATAAAATTATTACAACTATGTTATTAATATATTTTATTATTTACTATATATTTTCCACACAAATTTAACTTTTTCATTAAATGTTAAGGTTTTACCATCAAGAAAGCAACAACAGCTGCACTGTAAAGATTTATTTTCTAAGGTTCAGATTATTGCTTATGTTTTTCAAGAAAATCTTATTTCAGTCCTTTTTATTTCAAAATTTCACATTTAATTAAATGTGTGACTTGCCGTTTCTTTGTAATTAATAGTGTAATTAACCAGCAATTTCTGAGTGAAAATAATACAGATATTTCTAGTGTGGAAATTACACATTTACGCATTATAACTATACAACAAACTATAAAGCAGCCATACGTTTATGACACTGTTTTTGCAGTATGTGTTTAATAAGCATTTTTTTCAAATCATTTTCTCCTGGGGGCTTAACGGGACATGGGCTAGTATGTAAATAACAGAATTAATCAGTCTGGGGTTTGAGATCTTTCATTATATTGTTATCATCAGACAAATCCACTACTGTTCTCTTTCATAGGTACCTCAACACTGCGTAGCTTAGCTTTACGCATCGGGAACGCCTTCCGCGTGACCGAGTCTGAGCCCATATAGAATCACGCCAATTCATTGGCTGATGGCGCGACGCCATCTCTGACGCAATGACGTCGTCAGGTCATACTGGCGAACGCGCCATCCACTCCTCAGATTTCTCTGCCTTCACGAAGCGGTCATATTACCCTTCGTTGTTGCGATTTCTGACCCAACTTACCTTTTGCGATCACCATCTGCACTTCGGCGACTGCTTTCGGGTGCTGATGCTGATGATAAAAACCATCATGTCTCAGGTCCAGGAGGAGGACTGGTTTGTCACCATCGACCTGAAGGATGCGTATTTCACATCCAGGTCGTTCAAAGACACAGGAGATTCCTTCGGTTCGCCTTTGGAGGGAAGGCTTACCAATACAAGGTCCTGCCCTTCGGCCTGGCTTTGGCCCCGAGGACATTTACCAAATGCATGGATGCTGCACTGGCCCCTTTGAGGCTCCAGGGCATCCGTGTACTGAACTATCTGGACGACTGGCTCATTCTGGCTCACTCCAGGGAGCTAGTGAGTCGTCACAGGGATATCGTTCTCGGCCACATCCATTCTCTTGGCCTCAGGATGAACGCCAAGAAGAGTGTGCTCCTCCCATCTCAACGAACCGTATTTCTAGGAGTTCGTTTAGATTCCGTTCAGATGCAGGCCCGTTTGGCTCCTGCCCATACCAGTTTTTACAGCATGTTTGGCCCGCTTCAGGCTAGGCCATCATGTTTCTGTAGGTACCTGCCGCAGGCTGTTGGGCCTTATGGCAGCAGCCTCCCCTGTGTTGCCCCTAGGGCTGCTTCACATGAGGCCATTCCTTTGGTGGATGAAGGAGCTGAGGTTACACCCCACTGTACCAGCTACTCGCCTTATCAGAGTGTCGCGCAGTTGCTGTCGACACCTGTTAATCTGGCGAGACCCCGTTTTTCTCCAGAGCGGGGTGAGAATGGGTGCGATCCACCGTCGCCATATGATCACGACGGACGCATCAATGACAGGCTGGGGCGCGGTCTTCGAAGGAAGGCCGGCGAGTGGAGAGTGGAAGGAAGAGTCTCCTCTTTTGGCATATAAACTGCTGGAACTCAGGGCTGTCTTCCTGGCTTTGAAGTATTTTCTCCCCCGTCCTCGGGGGCATCATATTATAGTCAGGACGGACAATATGGCGGTTGTGGTCCCACATAAACCGCCAAGGAGGTTCAAAGTCGCGCACCCTGGACAGGCTTGCGCGCCATCTTCTCCTTTGGTCCAAGACAGTTCTTCCTCTTTGAGGGCGGTTCACGTTCCGGGAGTACTGAACCTGGCGGCCGATTTTCTGTCGAGACAGAAGCTCAAGCCCGGGGAATGGATGTTGAACCGTCAGACGGTATCCCAGATCTGGGATCTGTTTGGCAAAGCGGAGGTGGACCTCTTTGCTTCTCAAGAGTCATCCCAGTTCCCGCTCTGGTTCTCCCTGAGTTTTCCCGACGACTCTGGGAATAGATGCGTTCGCCCACCCATGGCCGAATGTCAGTCTGTACGCGTTTCCGCCAATAAAGCTGATTCCGGCAGTACTATGCAGAGTGAAGGTGAGCGGTGCCCGTCTCCTTCCTCATAGGCCCCATTCTGGCCCTCCCATGACCTGGTTCTCGGAGCTAACTCTCCTCTTGTATCGACCTCCTTGGGAGATTCCAATCAGGCGGGACTTACTGTCCCAGCTTCAGGGTAAGATCTGGCATCCTCAGCCAGAGCTCTGGAAGTTGTGGGTATGGCCCATACAGGGCCAAGGGCTGTGATTGATGGTTTGCCTGCCGAAGTTCAGGAAACCATAGCCAGTGCCAGAGCCCCCGCTACTAGGAAGCTGTACTCTTCCAAGTGGGGCGTCTTTGAATCCTGGTGTTTGACTCGTGCAATCGACCCAGTTAACTGCCCTGTTGGTCCAGTGCTGGAGTTTTTGCAAGAAAGGCTGACAGCGGGGGCGGCTGCTACCACCCTTAGGGTTTATGTAGCGGCCATTGCAGCTCGGAGAGAGCTGGATGAGATCCCCTTGGGGAGACATCGGATGGTCTCCACTTTCATGCGTGGGGCCAGACTGCCTTAGGCCTGTTCGCCCCACGGCAGTTCCTTCTTGGGACTTGTCAGTCGTCCTCGAAGGACTAGTGACGGCCCCTTTTGAGCCCTTAGAGTCAGCTTCGGATCGGATACTGACTCTTAAGGTTGTTCTTTTGCTGGCGCTTACGTCACTGAAAAGAGTTGGAGATCTGCAGGCTTTCTCTGTCAGTGAGACGTGTATGGACTTTGCCCCGGGTCTAGTCAAAGTTACCCTGCGGCCTAGGCCGGGTTAAATTCCCAAGGTCTTGTCCACGTCGTTCCGATCTCAAGTGGTCACGCTTCACTCTTTCCATCCCCCTCCCTTTGCTTCAAGTGAGGATGAGAGACTCCACTTGCTCTGCCCGGTCAGGGCATTGAAGCTGTATGTGGATCGCTCCAAGGTTTGGAGAAAATCTCCCCAGTTATTGATCTGTTTTGGTGCTGGTCACCGCGGGCTTGCCACGTCAAAGCAGAGGATTCTCACTGGGTGAGAGATGCCATTTCGCTGGCTTACGAGGCGCGGAACCTTCCTTCACCTCTTAGTCTTCGGGCGCATTCTACTAGGGGCGTAGCCTCCTCTCAAGCTCTTTTTAGAGGGGTACCCCTGGAGGATATTTGTGTTGCGGCAGGATGGCCCTCTCCGCACACCTTTGTCAGGTTTTACAACCTTGACGTTGATACGGCTCCAGGTTCTCAGGTCCTGTCTGTTTGAACCGACCGTATGTTGTTGGTTCATTATTGGGCCAGATAGGCAGCATTTTCAGCTTGGCGTGTTTGGTATATCGTTCCCGATGCGTAAAGCTAAGCTACGCAGTGTTGAGTTACCTATGAAAGAGAACGTCTCGGGTTACTCGCGTAACCCTTGTTCTCTGAATAGGGAACGAGACACTGCGTTCGCTGCCAAGCTCCTCACGCTGCCGACAGGGTTCTTTTCGGCAGAGAAATCTAAGGAGTGGATGGCGCGTTCGCCAGTATGACCTGACGACGTCATTGCGTCAGAGACGGCGTCGCGCCATCAGCCAATGAATTGGCGTGATTCTATATGGGCTCAGACTCGGTCACGCGGAAGGCGTTCCCGATGCGTAAAGCTAAGCTACGCAGTGTCTCGTTCCCTATTCAGAGAACAAGGGTTACGCGAGTAACCCGAGACGTTCTTCATGCTAAAAAACTTTTCTATAGTGACTTTGAGAGGAATTTGATTTCTAATCAGATTTTCAGTGGTTATAGTGAAAGCATGACCCTCACGTTTGTCTCACCTTATCAACATTCACCCTCTTGAAGGAGGCCTGCAGGAGTTTGAAGTTGTGGATGTATTCATGCTCCAGCTTGGCCTGGAATTTGACCTTCTTAAGACTGATGCAGCCGGGAAACAGCATGTCCATGAACTGACAGTACGCTGCTCCTGCAAAGAGACGCACAGAACATTATATAAGACTCGTTCTGCTTCTCGAAGATCTCCAGCACTTTCGACCAGATTTAGTTTCAGTCTCAGGTTCATCTAAGTGTCCAGGTTACTCTGCAGTAAACTTAATCGGCCCAATCAGCAGAAATCAAACAAGGGCACTTAAAGGGAGATCCATTTGACTCCAAGGATGTAGTTTAAAATGCCATGTAAATCAAATCTTCTGCCCGTGTAGGTAAACATGGAGCCGTTCCAGAGGATATTCAGTGTCTCAGAGATCTTTAAATACCTCTGGCTTGACCTGTGCTTATGCTGAACTAAATTAAGGTCTTGATGTCCGATGTGACGTCACAATGCTGAAGCACAGAAGTCTTGTCCGTAACACTTAATGTCCACAAATGGATTTGTGTATTTTTTTTTTACAATATTTCAAACACGAAAAGACATTTGCTCTCAAATCTCTCAAAACATAATACTTATAAACCCTGAGATTTTAATGCAGAACGTCTCGAACTGTATGTTTAGGTAGAAATGAGCAACACAGACAGTCCTCAACAGACAGAATCAAGTACTTTATAGTAGAACAAAACATTTGAGAAAATTATTATTATAGTTATTAGGAGTAATATAACAATAAGAATAAATAAATGGAAATGTGTGTACATATATACATACAGTGTACATATAATTGTGTGTGCATACACACATCTTATATTAATCTTAATTATTTTATTTAAGGTTTGATAAATTGCCATGCCTTCACAATTTGAATGACCTGGTAAAGACATTCCCTAAACTATAAACTACTACTATATTAGACTATATTTACAAAGTCAAATAATGCTGTGTGTGCACGATCATGTTTTATAAAGTATTTTTAATCACAAGTCTTTATTAGCCTACAATTACAATTCCTTTCTCGTCGTTAATCAAACTCGTCAACCTTTCTGAAATCCTGCAAAATCCCATCAACTAAAATCACACAAAGGACTGAACTGATCGTCTGATGGTTGTGAATGAATGAAGAACTTTCCCCGAATGCTGTCAAACAAATCATTAAACAGTCAGCGCAGATGACACTTAATCACAGCAGTGGTCAATAATAATGTACTTATCTCAGATTCAATGAAATGCAAATGCTTGAGAACAGTTGACAAATAGTTGGGTAGTTGATAAATAACATCATTTTGATTAAAGCTGATTAATGAAAACGTAACATATTGTAGATGACCTTTAGCTGTTTTGCAGTTCATTTAAAACAATCCTGTGGTGTGAAAAAAGTATCAATCATATTAAGGCCATGTATAATTGCATGCCTAGTAATTATACAAAATTAAATAGATTGATGAAATACAGCTTGACATTGCGCATAATACAAAAACACTATTAGATTATTTAAAGCTATACTTGTTTTTAGTTCTAGCTTAATTACTTTTAATTTCATAGCAGTTTAATGGGATTAACTCCCATCGTTCCCAGGTTCATCATCCATGACTGTGTTACCTAAAAAACATCACAACAGCTTTACTGACCAGCCAGACGAATGTATTTCTGTTTATTTACAGAAACGATTAAAGGTAGCAGTCGCCCTACAGCAGCGCAGACAAGCACTAACAAAACGCCTCCGTGTAAATCCTCTGGGATTACTGCTCTTTGTGTCTAATGAGTGTCAGCGCTGGTTTAAGTTGGGAGGTTCACATACCTGATGACAGCTGCTCCACTTTAGTGTAGTTTAGACAGAGTAGATCGTTCACCCAGGCCGTGATGTCATGCCTGCTCATAGTCTCCTGGGTGATTGAGGTAGAATAAACGTTGACCGCCATCCCCCAGCTGTGGACGAGACACAGACACCAGCTTCATCATAATCGTGTGCAGATGTATTGAAGGACAGCTCAAAGTCCGAATGACACTATCAGCTCTGGTATTGACTTCTCAGTCTGAGCAATTTACAAATGCATGCATACTATAACAACGATGTGTACTAAGTCTAAAGTCATTCTCTTAGAGTACTTACTATAATATGTTTTGAATGAAAAATATGAAACCGCAATAGCAATGCTTTTCTAAGAGTTTTAGAAACTAAACTGAGGTAGACTAAACTGGTACAACAAAAGGCCATCTGTTGTTGAATTTATAAGGAATAGTTCACCCAAAAATGAAAAACTGCTGAACATGTATTCACCCTCAGGCCATCAAAGATGTAGAGGAGTTTGTTTCTTCATCAGATTTGGAGAAATGTAGCATTTCATCACTTGCTCACCAATGGATACTCTTAAGTGAATGGGTGCCGTCAGAATGGTAGTCCAAAGTCCAAACAGCTGATAAAACATCTCAATAATCCACACCACTCCATTCCATCAATTAACGTCTTGCGAAACAAACTTTCAGTTTGTAAAAAACAAGTCTATCATTTTTTTTTTTTATCATTGCTTTCAGATACAATATGAGTCTTCTATCCATAATATTGCTATTTTCGGTGAAAAAGTAATCTGGTCTAAATCACGAGAGAAATATGAACAGACAAGCAAAAACGGTTGTAAACAAATATGTCGGTGGATTTTGATGTGAGAGGACAACAGGGGATTTCCACTTCCTTTTTCCAATAGCGGAACTGTTTGAACTTGTATTCTGTCCATAAGCGATGGTTTCAAGTATTAATGTCTTAATGATTTGATTAAGGATTTGTTTCTTGTAAACACACAGCTTTTAGCTTTCACAAGGCATTAAATTATGGACTGGAGTGGTGTGGATCATTTGTGGATTATTGAGATGTTTTTATCAACTGTTTGGACTCATTCTGACGGCACCCATTCACTGCAGAGCATCCATTGGTGATCAAGTCATGTAATGCTATATTTCTCCAAAACTCAAACTCATCTACATCTTGGACAGTCTAAGGGAAAATAAATTTTCAGCAAATTTTAATTTTTGGGACTATTCCTTTAAAGATTTTTTTTTGTTGTTGTTTAATAGGCTAATTTTACAACTCCCCAATAGTTAAAAATCTGAGTTTTACTACTTTCCGGCGCTGCGCGATATCATTGCACCTGCTGCACCCATCGTACGGAGCAAAGTTTCTTGATTATTACGCCGGAATGAGAGAATAGTTCCTAGCCAAATCAGCCAAAAGAAAAATCACAACTTTTCATTTTCCATCGATCTTAATACACGATGTAACTAAAGAAGAGTCTAGCTTTAAATAGGTAAAATATCGAAACTCTTTGGTCATTTTGAGTGAGATACTAATGTCTAATCCAATTCAATGATCTGTGCTAATCTAAAAGTGCAGACCCGGAGATCAGCTGAATGGATTCAAAGATGGTAAAACTCGACCGTTTCACTCTTGAGAATTGTAAAATGAGCCAATTTTCAAAAAAAGCGGTGTGTTCCTTTAAGAGCTCTAAACGTTTTCTGCTATCTAGCGTTGCATGTTTTGCCCATAAACACTTTGTAACATGATCCAAATGTAAACTAGGTGATCACCAAGTAAATATCAAGATATACGGAGCACTCTACAATGTTAAATAGTAGCTTTTGAGCTTTGTTTGTTCTCATACAGAATTGAGATTACGCTCTGTCTGTCCTCTTTTTAAATTCAAAACAAGACGGATATCGGATATTTAAAAAAGTTATTTTTAAATGTATGCACATTGCACAAATATAGTAATTTTCCATCACAGAACAGAATTTGATGTCAAACCCCACTGACTATAGATTTGCATCAGATAAAAAAGACTTTAGGAATGAAAGCTTGTTTGTCCTCTACTGAAACACACATCCATGAAAAGCTGCTGATGTGATGATAGATCAGAAACATCTCCGTTTGGCACAAAACACAGGATAGTTTCTGACATGATATAAGCTGATGATTATTTTCATGTTATGACTGATAACCAAAATATGACCAATAATATTAAAGTGCTATTTTATCTAAAAATAAGTAAAAACCAACTTAAATTAATAGTACCAAATCAAAAGTTATAATATTTTAGGCATCACAACATTATAGTATCCAGTATGAACTATTGATTGTTTATTCATAGAAGTTTAACAGTAGAGCCTCTAACATATCAAGTTCATGGCAGCTATAATTATCTAGAAAAAGAAAATGGCAGAAACGAGCAATAATTGTGTTCGTAAAAAAAAAAGTAAGGCATGGCCCTGAAATATAATCCCTATTACAAACATTGGTTTAAAAATAATAATGAAAAGCATAACTTGATCTTTTGTGCCACACTATGACAAGTATAGCAGCAATGCTGCCCACAACAATTAATAAAAGGCACAATTAATTATATGAACATATCAAAGATCATCTAAACGTGCATGTATTAAACTAACCTAATTCAATCAACTGACCGAAGCCAGTTCCAGATCACTGCCAATAGAAAGATCCACCACATCAATCCCTTTCTCCTTCATTTCCCAGAGCACCATCATATGAATAATGAAGCAAATCCCTCAAGAAATCCCACATCTCTAATATAAGATTTCCTCCTTCCTATGAATTCCTCGTGGCTTTAATAAGCTTAAACACACTGCATGTCCAGACATTAGTGCTGTTGTGCTTAAAGAGCAGATTCATCTAAATTTAGCAGGAAAGATAAACAGTTTAGTGAGATGCTGGAATGAAGGGGGAGGAAAAAAACCAGGAGCCAACAAAAGCAATCGGCCTAAAACATGTTTATAGACCGGTGAAACACATGCAATCGTGTTTTTACCCATGCACGAGATATTACGTAGAATCAGGCACGATGTGCATAATAACCGATCTGAACAGATTTTGGGGATAGGATGGAATGAATTACATTACGCAATGGCTGACTGCTTAGTGAACATACAGGCCATGCACTGTCAAAACCCGGGAAAGCACCCTGTCAGCGCACATCCCAACATACATCCATCTCAAATCATATGCATAACGGCTGAGGAAAACGCCCGAGAGCGTGAAACGCGTTCACTAAAGAGCGTTTAACATGGTTTTTGTGATTGCACCATCGGGGAAACGCCATAGCTGGCGCAGGAAAAGCCCCAGCGTTGAGTTAGATATCACGCAGCTATAACGGGAGCTCGGGGTTCCCAGAGCGAGTGCATTGGGAAAGCATGGATTGAGACGTCTAATCTTGATATTTTGGGCTAAACGCGTTGATTGTAGGTCGCTTAAAGCGGAGGTTTCTTTGTAAAGCGGCCGGCGGATGGTAATAGCAGTGGTGTACCTGTAGGCGCGCTCTCCGCGCACTGTGTTCTTTCTGTAGGGAATGATGTTGGTGCCGTTGCTGTCCGGAATGATGTCGTTGTTGTTCTCTCCATTGGGGGACAGAGCTTGGGTCATGCCGGGCATTTGGCTCTGTGAAATACTCGAACGGACGAGGATAGGGACGTCGGGGGTTTTCCCTTCCGCCTGCCTGCTTGTTCTCAGTATAAATCCCGTGCGCGAGAGAGTGAGAGTGTGTGTGTGTGTGTGTGCGCGAGTGTGTGTATATGGATGCGTGTCTTCCGCTCAACAGCGACTTCACCGGTGAGTCACGGAACTACAGTCATGTGACTCTGGGAGGGGTGCTTCAGGTTTGAGCCAGAGGAACCTTGCCTCTTCCTAAATACGTCATCATATATAACATATGATGTATTTATATGTTGTATATACATTTATACAGTAAAGTTATAGGAATATACCTTTGGGCTCCTCCGTTCTTATAAGACCCGGGGAAAAAGTTCCCAGGTTTCTCTTCCTAAAGACAAACCTGCATCCCGGCCTCAAATTATGTTCAAATGCTTTTATTTTGATGTGCATTTTTTTCCCATACTCGAAAAATTGTGTGCTAAAGATTCATAATTATGTTATGGGTTGACAAAGGCATTCTAATATATGGCTAAAGTTTTTATTTACTGCAAAATATAAATTAATCTGCTCTTTATGCACAACGAATGTCTGGAAATGCATGCAACGGTGCATGTTTAACCTTCCTGAACACAAAATAGGTAAAATGACAACATTAATAATTATAAAAATGCGCACCAAATCAGCATATTATTTTGATTTCTAAAGACTGGAGTAATGATGCTGAAAATTCAGTTTTGCATCACAGGAATATATTACACTTTAAATTAGATTCAAATAAAAAAACAGGTATTTGACATTTTAATAGTATTTCACAATATTAAGGTTTTTGCTATATTTTTTATAAAATAAATGCAGCTTTAGTGTGCATAAGAGACTATATATATTGGCTTAAATATTTCATAATACAAATTGTAAATTATGATCAAATTATAGGCTGTGAAATACAATATAACTTAACAAGAGTCCAAAAAGAAACAGAGTGCTTTTCAGGTTCTAGATATCTGGGTGTATATGTGACGAGGCCCGTGGCTCGTTATTCTTCACTGTATTGCAAAGAGCGCTCTGCTTTAATTTATCACATATACACATTACACAAAGTTTAGATAAGGCTCTTGTTAATGTATGTTGTCTGACATCTTTACAATGTAGTCTCTCCAACCAATCAAATCTATGGTTTTTAGAGTCAAAACAGAGATAAATTATCTAAATGGCCTGCCGGGTCATGAGGAGCAAACATATCAAAGTGATGAATGAAGATATACCTTTACAAGTGGAAAAACATTAGTGAGGTTATTTAAAGTTTTCTAACGCTCAAGCAGACACCAAAACTAACTTTGAGATTTTTCTTCGGTTTAAATTTTACAGAATGTTTATGGAAATTGTCACATGTAAATTTACAGTGTAATCTGCCTGTGATGCTATTACACCATTCCTGCTGTGATCAACAAGATGGCATATTACAGGACAATATCTGTTGACATTATTTATACTGGTTGAATTAAGATTTAACAATGACGAAGAGCTTAATCTAATAAATATGAGACATTCAAATGAACACGTTTGGTTGTAGCAAACCTCACTTCAGCACTCCACCTACATAAACATGAAGTACATCAAAAAATATGACTGACAGTTCATATCTACAATTATTAAACAGCCAAATAGATAGTAAACGTTGATGACTGAACATTGAACACATGCTCCTACCATTATATAAATCCGGTCATCTAAGAACAATACTAAAGATGAGTCTTATATTAATGGTTGAGTTTTCAATGGCTTGAGAGATGAAATAATACTGATGAAGATATAAGATAATAATGCTATTTAATTATAACATAAGATGAAATCCAATAAACACTTATTTAACACACTTTAAATTAAATATTTTTACAATATGTATTTATAATGTGTGAAAATTTAGATATATATGCATGATAATCATTGGGAAATGATAATTGGCTAGTAATCTCAATGCCAGTAATCTCAAATGGCCAAATATTGGCCAATTAATCATCTTGGATGATATACCAATCAAGTATCATAATAGTAAAGAATATTGGTCTGCAAAATAGAGTTAAGTGCATATACAGAGCGGTCTAACAGTCTGAGACCACATTTTTCATCTCCATTTAAACTGAAAATACTGTAAGCAGGACATTCTAGGATTTAGGGCATAAAAATGTTGTGATGTATAATGAACATTAAATATTCTTCATTTAACATTTTCTATAAATGTTCGTATTAAATCTAATAAAACATTATACAACTAGTAACATTGATTATGTGACACAGTACAGACGTTTTCCTTCCATTCTTGAAATTCTAAGAAAAAAAAAATCAAAATTCAGAACAACTCAGAACAACATATCAGATTTGCGATATATAAACTCGCATTTGCAAGAAAAAGTCAGATTTGTGAGATGAATTGTGACATATAATTCAAAAATAAGAGTTGGAACTGAGAATAAAAAAGAGTCAGTTTATATCTTACAATGCTGACTTTTTTCTCTAGTTGTCCAAGTTATGAGATAAAAAATAACAATTAACTTTTTTATTCTTATTCTTTTTAGATGCTCTTTAGAATATCTCAAATTGTGTTGGAGAAATGATCAACAGATAATTTTTCTTCATGCAGCTCAAGTGCTGCTGTCACTAAAGCAAAAGGGCAATTCCCTTTTTACTTGTCTTGAATAGCATGTAATGCAAAATATGCATTGCAACTAGTGATCTCAGACCTTTGGACCCGACTCTGGGTCCGGCACACGCTTCTGACCCAGCACTAGAATGTTAAACATGCAGTCATCGAGCTGTTTGTGTTGCAGATTACTGCACCAGGCTGTTCAATTGTCTTTTGGTTGGCTTGTTTCATCTCTCAAAGGGGCTTGCAGTCAACCTTTCACTTATTCGTGCAATTATGTTCAACATGTGCACTAAATATCTGACATCAATGTTAAAGTTGCACCTTGCAACCTAACCCACTTAATGCATTTCTAGAAAAACAGGAAGTGCTTAGAAAATTAACAACTTCGTGTTAATTACAAACCTCATGTTAATTACAAAAGAAAAATAATAATAAAACAACACGAATGTGTGTCAGTAATATTACGCATTTATTAACCACGCCATCGTAAAACAGAGTGACAGGTCAGGATTAGGATCATGAGATGAGATAGGATCTCTTCAGTGTAACGTTAATTGAACAGCTGCTGCTACGCTAACAAGCTACTCTGCCTGCATACTCTCACTTAATGACAAAATTAAACATAAATCAAGGTTTCCCATAGGCTCGGTCCTGCCAGAGCAAAACCAAACCTCTCTATTAAGAAATCACATTAATAGTTTAAAGACAGCGCCTGATATAAGCTCGACTCACCCGGTGAACTCAACAGTAAATCCGACCAAACCAGCTGCGCTTCTCGCTTTCGCAACCCCACCCTCCAGCGCCTCAGAGAACCATCAGCACCGCCGCCTATCCACCCGCCGCTGATTGGCCGACGCGTATTCATTCTTCCGCTGATTGGTCGACAGATAGAAAGACCGTTTGTTTTATTCATTAGCTCCTCCTTCTGTTCAGATGAATGGCTTGACGGAAGAAACGCATGTTGTTTTTCTCGACCAATGGGAATGCAGTGCGCTGCTCGTTGAATAGTGGACTGTGGTTTCCTGATGTTTTATGCTTTTATGTATCTAAAAGGAAATAGTGATGATGAGTTTATTTATAACGGGGGAAACATGTTTGGATGATAGATAAAAGGCTAAATTTAGAGAAAGAATCTGCCTTTGTTTCATTGTAAGGTTCCTAAATAATGAGGAGCAGACAGTCTAATAAATCTATAGTTACAAAACAAAACACATGGCGTTTTTGTCACTTTGTAGTAGCCAAGGCTTGTAGAAAAAAATCACTTAAAGCCTATTTACATGCAAATGTAGACCTAACAGGGGTCTCATTCACAGGGTTATTAGAAATAAAAGTAAAAGCATAAAAACATTTTAGTTGAATAATAATAAATGTTAACTGAAATAAAATAAAATATGCGAAAAATTAACTTATTTTTTATTTTAATTAACTTATTTTTCACTGAAACATTTCTAAAGGGTACTAAAATAACTAAAACGAAGACTGAAATATAAATAAAAGCTATATATATATAAGTTTTTTTTATATATATAACATTTGAAATCATACTCACAAAATGACTAAAACTGTAATTAAAATGAAAACAATAATTATACAAATAAAAACGTTTATTAATATTAGATTAATAATTGAAGTTGTGAGAACGTCCCAAATTATTAAAAAAATATTATGTTTTATTTTTTATGTCATTAATTCATTTTGATTAATTTTACGTTTAAGTTAATTTTATCATTTTAAATCCTAATGTGATTTTTGTTGTCCTAAGGGAAAAAATAAATATTCAACAAGGACATCTAGTGGCCGTTGTGTATATTGCATCAAAATATGACAATTCAAAACAGCACTGAGTGCATAATTATTTAAAAAGGAGTTTTAACCAACATGGAACAAACTCTAAAGACCTGGAAAATATAGAGACAGATATATGTTTTATGAATAACATTAAACATTAAAAAAAACATTAACTCTCTTTCCTTAACTTTGCTCTCTTACCCTTAACCTCTCACTGTCTGGCTAAAATTTACTCTGAACAATGTCTAGAAATTTGTATTACAAGCACTTCCTGTGTCTGTTTCCCTCAATTGTACGTCGCTTTGGATAAAAGCGTCTGCTAAATGAATAAAAGTAAATGTAAACATGACATTTGGACACTTGTACAACATCATATTTTTATTTAGTTCCATGCAAAATCACTGGAAAGTGCAATGTTTGGCAGCAGGGTGCGGATGCTGCTTTGTTGTTCTGGTGTATAACTGCAGTCTGAGTAAACCGAGAGAAGAATGTGAGCGTTCCAGTGTATCAATGAAAGAGTCTGGAGATGGTCAAAGCCAAAACCAGTCCTTCTTAACCCATCTACCGCAGACGGTCCTTTACAAGGAATTCATATTCACTGACAAAATCAAATCAAGCATGAAAATTCATATCTTACAACAAAATATGCTTTTTCATCTTGTTGCTCCTTTATCAACATAACAGCATGTTCAGTAGTGTCACATATATTTCTCAAAAAGCTCTGTTTCATTGTTTCTTAAAACATAGCAAGTTAAGTAATAGAGCATGGTAAATGTACTGTGTGCTCTTTGGAGTCAAATAATATCTTCCACTGAATGCCTGTGAGAGTGAATCTCATGAAACCGGTCAAAAAACATGCAATAGACTCTAAAATCCAAAGAAAGAAACCAGAACAATGCAATATATTAAGCATGAAGAGAAGATAATAATTGAATAAATAATATTGCAATAATGCATATATATAGGTGTAAATATAATGCATATATATATACCTGTATATATATATATATGCAATAATGCATAATATACACACACAAACAAACAACGTTGTGCTTAATAAATAGTAATGCTCCTAAAAACAAAATTAATTTTCTTCATGCAAAACATATTACAATTTTATTTTTGACAATTTATTAAAAAAAAGTTAAATAAACCTACAAACGAAAAAAACATAACAGTGAGAATAAGAACTGGTGACATATGAGATTCGCCTGTTTCTGGATTGTTCTTATTAATTAAAATGTATGTCTTTAAAAATGAATAAATTGCAAAGAACACATCCCTATCCATCTATTAAACTAAACAGAGTGTGATAAGCTAAGACAGTGTTTTGTGTCTCAAACACTATGTGAAACTACTACATGATGCTACTCTGTTTTAATATATGCTTTAAAAGAGCATCAGGCTGTTATGCTCTTAATGTACAATAAAAGATGTCGTTTGTAAAGATAGCAGCTTCATTAAAGATCACCCCCACTTTACCCAACAGATATTTAAATACAGTACAAGTTTGAACAGATACACACGGAAATAAACCAAACCGAACACATTAACAGCAAGGACATGAAATAATCTCATAATCACTGGATTTATGGCACTGGCGGTGTTGCAGACAGTTCCATTATTTGTCATTTCACAGTTTTGTCTTAAAACATCTTGTAGGCTCTAAAAATATATTTCTATATTTATAGATTGGGTTGTGTACCACAGTATTGTTGATGTTTTTCAGAAGTGTGGTATGTTTCAGCTCAGGTCTGGTAGCACAGTGCTTCAGAGTCACTCAATCATCCTCCCTGTGATGAGACGAAGAGAAAACCTTCGTTTGAACCATCAAACACTGCTGGACTGCATCTGTCACAGCTCAACTGAAGAATACTTACCGTTGCTTATTAAAACACAGCTATTCTTGTAAAGTCACCTGGAAAATACAGAAGAGGAGTTTAAAATGGACTGCATTGCTCGAGTGTTCGTCGTAAGGCTTTCCGTACCGTGCTAAAATGACCTGATACCACACATGACATGGAAGGAGCGCGTAGGAAGGCATTTGCGGTAATAGTTGTGACACGTTGCATGCAGCACCCTTGGCAATATTTGTACAGATGCACGGTTAAAATGAACATGTCTCGGCATTCAGAAACAGGTGCTTGGAAGCAGCCCGGGGATGTGTTCATTACAATGAAATATCCATTTGGTCTATTTCATCTAATTTCTGTAGCAATTAAAAATAAATAACATTTGATATACGATGCAGCGCACTCGTGACACACCGTTAGCATATTTCTCAGAACATTCATCCAAAGTTTGCTGCTTAAAAATGGCTTTGGGGCAGATGACAATATGGGTGCGAATACAGAAACATTGGAGATATTATTTATCGTTTCTGGGGGTTTTATCTTAAAAATAAACCACTTGTTACATACATGTATTATTTAATTTAAGGCAAAAAATAATGCTTCCAAATGATGAATGTTTGAGGATTTTTGTTTTAAAAATATTCGCCAAGGCTGCATTTATTTGATAAAAATATAGTAAAACAGTACTAGTGTGAAATATTATTGCATTTTAAAATATCTGTTTTCTATAGCAATATATGTTAAAATGTCATTTATTTCTGAGATCAAAGCTGATTTCAGCATCATTACTCCAGTGTCACATGATCTTTCAGAAATAATTCTAATATGATTATTTGCTGTTCAAGTAACATTTATTGTTATCAGTGTTGAAAACAGTGCCGCTGTTATTTTTGTTGGAAAAAGTGAAACATTATTTTCAGTATTTTTTTAATCTTATTCTCATTGTATAAAGATGCTAATTGTGTTACTGTTTAGCAGCATAATAATGCAAAGATTATAAATAGGAGTAAAACAATAACTAATAATATTTGGTTCAGTCATTTGCATATTCCAGTGTTTCACATGCAAAGCTCTCGGGCATTCAAACTGATTACTCTTACTGTTTATTGCATTACTGTTTTTGCTGTGAAATCCCCTATAAGAAGTTTTTATGGGCCTTTGTGTGTGTTTGAGTGTCTCACCATCACGTTCTTGTCCTGTTCCTGCATGTGTCTGAGTCGTTCCTCCATCTTCAGCTCTCTGTTCAGCTGAGTTTCCAGATCACGTCCATAGAAATCCCCAGACTCCAGCTTACCCGCTGCCCTATGAGACCAGAGACACAGTAAACACGCGCCCAGGAGATCTGGACATCAGGAGATCTGGACATCAGGTCATCCATCAGTAAGCAGGTGAAACAGCAGATGTTTGTGTTACCCTGATCTTGAAGAGCTCCTGGCGTGGAGAACATCTGATGTTGGGAACGTGAGGTCAGAGAAGCTGTTTGTTTCACTCCCCGCCTCTAAACATGGTTGAAGATAAAGTTTGAACATCAGAGAATGACTCATTCTATAATTATGATCAAATATGTGTATATATTTGATATTACCTGAGTTAAGTTCTTTCACCAGTGAAGACATTGTGTTGGTTATGGAGTCTGCAGCTACCAGGAGATCATTTCTTAAGTTCCTTCTGGAGCCTTTAATAAAGAAATAGAATATTAAATAAATATAAATGCATTTTCATCGTTGATAATTATCAGAAATGTTTCTTGAGCAGCAATCAGTATATGAAATGATTTCTGAAGATCATGTGACACTGAAGACTGGAATGATGCTGAAAATACAGCTTTACAATATATTCAAATAGAAAACAGATACTTTAAATAGTAAATATTTCACAATTTTATGGTTTTACTGTATTTTTGAGGAAATAAATGCTGCCTTGGTGAGCATAAGATTTTTTTATTTTTGACGAGTAGCATAATATGTATTATTAAATGATAATTAATTTCTTATTATTTAATAGTTGCTATTATTCATATATTAAAAAGGTATTATTTATAGATAAGTGCATTTCAGAACATACTTTAACTTCAATGTGATTTAAGATGTTGGTTAAAACTGAAATGTTAATAAACACTTTTTTTATTTATAAAAAAAAAAATCTTATTCCAAAATAACTACTTTGCGGCATAATTCATTTAAATGCTCGAACAAAAATACAAATCTCACACTTGTGCTTTTATATTCTCTGGGGTAAGAAACTCTGGAGTGTTTTATTTTGTCAGGGCAGGTTGAATGAAAACACAAGAGGAACATGTTTGTTACCCTGAGCGAAGGCCTGCTGCACCTCTCCTCCCAGCCCCATGAGCGAGTCCTGAGGGGTCTGACTGGGCGTGGTATTGCCGGATGTTGATTGGACGGGCATGGGGATGGGTGTGGTGTTGCCGGACACTGATTGGATGGTGTGGCTGGGGGAGGAGCGAGGGGAGGGGCCAGGGCCCTGGTGCTAGGAAACAAAAGGAGATTATACAAATGTAGCGTTAAACCAGTGCTGTCTCTGCTAATAAAACTACAATTATTAAAATCCTTTTCATTCATTGAAATAAAGCAGCAATTAAATTATATAAAATATAAACATTAGATGAAAAGCTTACTTAAAGTTGAGTTGAAAAATTACAATTTAAGTTTGATTACTTAAATGAAAATGAGAAATATTATCTTGGAAACTAAATAAAATAATTTGAACTTGAAGTACTAAAATAAATAATTTAAAACAAAATAGAAAATGTAAAAAAACTGACAAAAGCTAAAAAACAAAAAAAAACAATTAAAAGCTTATAAAAATATGAATAATACTATTATAGTATATAAATAACACTGAATTAACACAAACTTCATCATAAAAATCCCAGAGTATCAATTGCCCATAGTGTCTGAATGAGTGACAAAACATATCAACTGCATAAAGTCAAATCTTTGTAATGATTAATAACAGACATTTTGTAATGTCATTTTGCAGGTAAATGGTCTCATAAGTAAATTGTTGGTTGTCTTAAAATGATGGTGTTATTGGTGGTCAAAAGCATAAGCTCAAAAGTCAAAATTAGATTGTTTGCCAATCATTCATGTATATAGCACAAAAAATGAGTTACACATCAAAATGTATTATTATTTTGTTCAAAAACTGATAAAGAAGAATCAGATTATGTAACTGACATGCTCAAATGTAGCCAGCGTGCATTTATGTTGATTTGTGCTATGTTAAATGAACAAAAGTAAGTTCTGGATGCCAAAGACACAACCAACACAAAATATTTCATAAGTATAATATTTGGAAGCATACAGTTAATGTCAAATCAGCTGAAGTATATAACACACAGTTTCGTTACTAGACTCTGAGACTTACAGCTCTTTTTAGCTCTTCTTCCTGTAGATGGAGCAGTTCAGCTCGTTAACATGGAACGCTGCATTTCTACTTTCTGAATTGAACTTCTGAAAATCATGTCATCATCATTTGATGTGTTTGTGTGTGATCTTCACCTTTAACAGAAGCATGAGCTGCTCTAGTTGGACCATGAGTTCTCGACGGCTGTCCTGAAGGGCCGACATCCTCTGCTCCAACTCCTCCTTCCTCTGCCTGAGACACAATCAGAGTTATCAATATAACTTCAACATTAACCAGAAATGATTAGTGGATCCATAAACAACCTGAGTTTGACCTTGTTTTCATGTGCTATTTACCACCCTATTTATTAAATAAATGACTAATGAAGTAATGGTGTAAACACACCCACACAATCAGTGTGGAGAGCAATTTGCAGGGTTTAGAGGCAAGCAATGCCTGGCTAAGTCAGTTTATGAATATTATACATAATGCCATAACATCCCACAATTCACCCAATCTGTTTGTATCAGATGTATTCTACTTTAAAGAAATAGCAATCATGAAAATCAGGTGTGTAAAAATATATAAAACAACAAAATAAAACTATTACAAAATATATATATATATATATATATATATACAAATAATAAAACAATAACAAATATAACTAACTTTTGCCATAAGTTAAATATATTAAGTTTCTGCAATATATACATTTATTGTAGAAACTTAATTTCCTGTAAAGCGGCTTTACAACGATTGAACAAATAATCTTGAATTGAATAATACAAAATTAATTTATAAATATAAAACAAATCTACAAATGTAAAATTCTTCCCTAGGAACCATATTCTATAACATGGTACTTGCAGTAGGTTTTAATTACAGGTAAAATCTAATTTATCATGTTCATTATGAAAATAGTAATAAAAACAAATTTATAAACCAAAACTTGTAAGGATATAAAAATGATTTACCATAATATAAAAATGTAACAAGGAATGAAATCATATTCTTAACTGTGGTATTTTCAATAGACTATCAATAGGTAACAGCTAAAATCTAATTTCCATAAATATTATAATGGTTTAAAACAAACTATGGTGTTTACTATGAAAATAGAAATAAAAACACACTAAGAAACCAAAGCTGGTGTGTAAGGATATACAAATAAATATTTACCATAGTTCTTCCCTGAGAATCATATTCTTAACTGTGGTATTTGCAGAAGACTATCAATAATAAGTACAAATCTAATTTACATAAATAAAATAATCATTTATAAAACAAACTATAGTGTTTATTATGGAAATAGTAATACAAAACACATTTTGAAACAAAACTGCCACACAAAGCACTTCCCTAATAAATTATTTAACGTGAATCTAGTGCCAAAATATCATGTTACTACAATTCATATTGCTAGAATAAAACCACAGTAAACATTGGGAACTGAAAGACTAGAGCTTATTTAAATATCCCTGCTTGGCTCAGTTCACCATTCAAATCTGAACTGGTGATGTCCACAAACAGGAAGAGGCCTTAGTGTTGCAAATTACTTTTAAAGTGCTTTCACTCATTCACGAGAAGCGCCATGATCAGGTTACACTCTCTTTCAATGCTGTCTATCTCGTATCCATCAGCATCTGTTGTTCACCACATCCGATCAGGCTTCAGGTCTGATTCACAGCTGCATGCTGTGTCTGCGTGTGTGTGTGTGTGTGTGTGTGTGTGCATGCGTGCGTGTGCGTGTGTGTGTGTGTGTGTGTGCGTGCGTGTGTGTGCGTGTGGTGTGTGTGTGTGTGTGTGTGTGTGTGTGTGTGCATGCGTGCGTGTGCGTGTGTGTGCGTGTGTGCGTGTGTGCGTGCGTGCGCGTGTGTGCGTGTGTGTGCGTGCGTGCGTGCGTGCGTGCGTGTGTGTGTATGTTCACCTGAGCAGTCTCAGTTCAGCCAGTAACGTTGGGTTTTGTTGGCTTTTGTCTAACGGAGGTTGGGAAGCTTCTTCATGTTGTTGTTTCAGGCGTTGGATCTCATGTAAAATCTCCCTGAAAACACAATTTATTTATTTTAAGGAAGCTAATTCAAAGTCACTGTGCAATACTAAAATAACAGACTCAAACTCACTTGTTCTTGTTCTCAAGCTCGGCGATAAGTTGTCGCTGCTGTTTGTTGGTGTCCAGACAGAGAGAGATGTCCGCCGGGACTCTGGTCTTCTGTTAACAGTTGTCAGGTTGTATATAAGGTTAATGAGTGGTTTACATTTATTTATTTTCACATATTCGTAGTAATTAAGGATGAAGAGTATACTTTCTGTGGCACCACAAGCACAAATAATGATTGTTTTCAAATGGGTTTCCCAAACAATTAAATTGCCCATTACATCAATGGAAAATAAAAAAACTGATCTTCTCAACTTTTATAGCAGTTTCGAAAAAGTGTGGCACTAATATTTCTTACATTATAATAAAATGTTGCTCTGAGCAAGTGCTCTGATTGGCTGTCTTACCGCAGCAGCTCCATCAGCAGCCAATCGGGAGGCGTAACGGGCAATGAGGAAGTGCTCATCATCTTGGTTTATACAGCTCTCCTGGAAACTGTCAATCACAGAAAAGGGTGGAGCTCGGTTATCCTTATAATTACCGGGTCAGAATGACAAAAGCACTTACTGTAACATTATATTTACACTATCTATAGCAATTAGTAGCCTATGCAAAGCTCAAGCATAGATAGTAAACAAACTAGTGGTTCAATCATTAATTTTATCCTGTACAAAGTTTTGTTTTCTTGCTCTAACCTTCATGTATGTGTCTCTCACACACACACACACACACACACACACACACACACACACACACACACACACACACACACACACACACACACACACACACACACACACATAACATGAAGGATAGAGCTACAAAACTTTGTTGTGCGTTTTAAAATGCACATTTTTACCAACTGTATTTTTCTTTAAATAGGCAAAAAAGTACAAATAGCCGTTATGAATCAAAAGAACATAATTTTAGAGAACTTATCCACCAGTGCTGTCCTAATCACAGAAACGATAGCATTTCCAGCACATGTAAACACATTTCAGGATCGAAGCTATTCATGAACACCACAGAGCCCCAGTTTCCCCAAAAAAGCACTATACGGTTAAGAGCAAAGGAAGGATGATCATATTATTAGAAATCTTTGCTGGGAAACACAACCATAGCTAAGGGTGTTGCCTAATGAGAAAACAAATGAAACATGTAGCCAAAGATAACCGGTTCATTCAGAGATACTGGTGACTCTGAGATCCATCATGATCATGTCCTTGTTTAAAGACTAGTTACCAAGCCGAAAATGTATAATTGATTGTGTATGTTCTGTTCTTGCACATCAAATTGACACAAACCTTCCCAAAAATGACATGCATTTCTACACAAAATTCACTCATACAACAAAGACCTGTATATACTGTAATAATGAATAATATACAGTATTTGTCATATAAAATCAAATTATAAGTTTACACACAACTTGGAACAAAATATTATTCCAAAAGTAAAATGTTAGTCTTTAGAATTAGAGGGCAAATTAGAGTTTGGGATGGATTCATTTGTTGGCAGAAGTTGGCAGTATTTAATTAATAAGCAAGGTATACTATTAATAGTTCTCATTTTGAACTATTGTGTGCATACATCTGGTGCAATAGAGCGCTACAGCGAACGGCACTTGTTTTATGCAGCTCTGGTTATAGATGTATTTTTTCAATTCATTAAAAATCCACGAAACCCAACCAATATGCTCTCAAGAGAATCATAGAAACGTGATTGTAGCAAAAATACATGACAATCTGAAAAACTATATACAGTAAAGAGGGACTTCTCATCCCATGAATATTATATTTATAGATTTATCAGAGGGTGCAACATGCATTCCATGGGAATCAAACCCATAACCTTGGTGTTGCTAACACCACCATCTACTTACAGGAACGCTACATGAAGAATTCTGAATGACATCATTAAAATAAAAATAAATAGATACATTATAAGTCAATAAGTTTAAAACAATATTTGTATGCATTTGTAAAACATATATTGTACAACAGCAA
>QVTF01006482.1:0-27490 GCA_003573665.1 Oxygymnocypris stewartii
TAGTGAACAGGACGGGTGATTTGTAGTCATCCTCTGATAGTGAACAGGACGGGTGATTTGTAGTCATCCTCTGATAGTGAACAGGACGGGTGATTTGTAGTCATCCTCTGATAGTGAACAGGACGGGTGATTTGTAGTCATCCTCTGATAGTGAACAGGACGGTGATTTGTAGTCATCCTGATAGTGAACAGGACGGGTGATTAGTAGTCATCCTCTGATAGTGAACAGGACGGGTGATTAGTAGTCATCCTCGGACAGTGAACAGGACGGGTGATTTGTAGTCATCCTCGACAGTGAACAGGACGGGTGATTTGTAGTCATCCTCTGATAGTGAACAGGACGGGTGATTAGTAGTCATCCTCTGATAGTGAACAGGACGGGTGATTAGTAGTCATCCTCGATAGTGAACAGGACGGGTGATTAGTAGTCATCCTCTGATAGTGAACAGGACGGGTGATTTGTAGTCATCCTCGACAGTGAACAGGACGGGTGATTAGTAGTCATCCTCGATAGTGAACAGGACGGGTGATTTGTAGTCATCCTCTGATAGTGAACAGGACGGGTGATTAGTAGTCATCCTCTGATAGTGAACAGGACGGGTGATTAGTAGTCATCCTCTGATACAGTGAACAGGACGGGTGATTAGTATCATCCTCTGATAGTGAACAGGACGGGTGATTAGTAGTCATCCTCGGACAGTGAACAGGACGGGTGATTAGTAGTCATCCTATAGTGAACAGGACGGGTGATTTGTAGTCATCCTCTGACAGTGAACAGGACGGGTGATTTGTAGTCATCCTCGGACAGTGAACAGGACGGGTGATTAGTAGTCATCCTCTGACAGTGAACAGGACGGGTGATTTGTAGTCATCCTCGATAGTGAACAGGACGGGTGATTTGTAGTCATCCTCTGATAGTGAACAGGACGGGTGATTAGTAGTCATCCTCGGACAGTGAACAGGACGGGTGATTAGTAGTCATCCTCTGACAGTGAACAGGACGGGTGATTTGTAGTCATCTCTGATAGTGAACAGGACGGGTGATTAGTATCATCCTCTGACAGTGAACAGGACGGGTGATTTGTAGTCATCCTCGGACAGTGAACAGGACGGGTGATTAGTAGTCATCCTCTGATAGTGAACAGGACGGGTGATTAGTAGTCATCCTCTGACAGTGAACAGGACGGGTGATTTGTAGTCATCCTCTGATAGTGAACAGGACGGGTGATTTGTAGTCATCCTCTGATAGTGAACAGGACGGGTGATTTGTAGTCATCCTCTGACAGTGAACAGGACGGGTGATTTAGTCATCCTCTGATAGTGAACAGGACGGGTGATTAGTAGTCATCTCTGATAGTGAACAGGACGGGTGATTAGTAGTCATCCTCTGATAGTGAACAGGACGGGTGATTAGTAGTCATCCTCGGACAGTGAACAGGACGGGTGATTGTAGTCATCCTCGACAGTGAACAGGACGGGTGATTAGTAGTCATCCTCGACAGTGAACAGGACGGGTGATTAGTAGTCATCCTCGACAGTGAACAGGACGGGTGATTTGTAGTCATCCTCGGACAGTGAACAGGACGGGTGATTAGTAGTCATCCTCTGATAGTGAACAGGACGGGTGATTAGTGTCATCCTCTGATAGTGAACAGGACGGGTGATTTGTAGTCATCCTCGACAGTGAACAGGACGGGTGATTAGTAGTCATCCTCTGATAGTGAACAGGACGGGTGATTTGTAGTCATCCTCTGATAGTGAACAGGACGGGTGATTTGTAGTCTCTGTTTGAGCGTGGCTCTGGAGCAGAGCGTCTACACTCACGACGCTTCGGCTGATGGAGCTAAATCCTCCGGGACGCCTTCAAGGTGTGTTTTGCTTATTGAATTAAGCAGCTATGATCCAGATTTTCACCGTGGTATTGATCTCTCCTGTCCCCTGATGGGAAACATGCCATAACAGCCCGCGGCTGACATCACGTCGAGTGGGTTTAAAGTGTTTTCTCTTCTGGCTGGACTTCACTGATGTCCGCTGACAAATGAAGTCCTGCGGCCGTTCGTCTGAGTACATGTTGTCATTGTCTCTCAGCTCTACAGACTCTCTGAAGTCTCTGAAGATGATTTCTGCATATACTGCACATGCATGTGTTTCTCCATTCAGTCAGAATGACATACTGATTGAGACTCATGACTGATAACCGAAATGCATTGCATTTTGCATCTTTTCATTGCATTTCTGTTTGGAAAGAAAAATAAAGAAATGCCGTTGTAAGAAAGTTGCTTTTTGCGGGAAAGTATATATGTCCACGAAAGTTTATTGAAATCTTAGTCTTTTCAAAGGTTTTTTTTTATTTATTTTTTATTATTTTGCATTGCATTTCTTTTCTGTAAGAAACAAGGAAGAAAAAACATGTAGGAATAAATCACATTTTGTCTTTATGGGCATTAATGATCCTGAAAATCATATCCAGTGATCAAGTTTTAACTTTTATGAAGACCTTTTATGTAAAATATTTCCATAAAATTTGATTGGAATCTTTTCAGTGCTTTTATTTATTTATCTGCTCTATCTATCTATCTATCTCTATCTATCTATCTATCTATCTATCTATCTATCTATCTATCTATCTATCTATCTATCTATCTATCTATCTACTATCTATCTATCTATCTATCTATCTATCTATCTATCTATCTATCGCTCTATCTATCTATCGCTCTATCTATCTCTCGCTCTATCTATCTATCTATCTATCTATCTATCTATCTATCTATCTATCTATCTATCTATCTATCTATCTATCTATCTATCTCTCTATCTATCTATCTATCTATCTATCTATCTCTATCTATCTATCTATCTATCTATCTATCTATCTATCTATCTATCTATCTATCTATCTATCTATCTATCATCATCTATCTATCTATCTATCTATCTATCTATCTATCTATCTCGCTCTATCTATCTATCTATCTATCTATCTATCTATCTATCATCTATCTATCTATCTATCTATCTATAATCTTCTATATAGCTCTATCTATCTATCTATCTATCTATCTTTGCGTTTCTTCCAGAAAGATATGCTGTTGTAAGAAACGAAGAAGAAAAAAATTGTAGATTGTGAATTGGAATCGTAATTAGTTTTTAAAAGTTTGTTTGTTTATGTGTTTATTTTGAAGGGGGGTGTAAATTTGATTTGATTTTTTGTATTTTAACATGCTTCATATTACATATTTAACATATTATGCCACTGCAGTTCTGTGCAATTTTGTTGTCATTTTTTGGTGGCATTGTTTATCCCTATCTTAAAATATATGACACTTTCCCCCGGTTTCACAGACCAGGCTTAAGCCTAGTCCTGGACTAAAATGTAAGTCTGAGCTGTTTCAACTGAAGGAAACTTGCAATAACTGATCTTAAAACATGTCAGTGCTTTTGTTTTGTCTTACGATGCAGGCCAGTAATAAACCCGCCCATGTTTATACAAATTACTTCAATGTCCTAATTAAACTATGGCCTAATCCTGGCTTAGGCTAAACCCCGGTCTATGAAACCGGGCCTTACTGTAGAAAACTGGAGGAGACATAAGAAAGTCAAAGCTGAGCTTGTTTGAAGGAAAACTATAAAAGCATCAGACTGTATTTATTTTATTGTTTTGCATATTATTGAGTTTTCACTAGATATTTTGGGGGGAAGAACCTATAAAATTAAAGCACAACAATTGGATGCATTTATTATATTTGGACTGTTTATAGTGCTGTTGTTGTACTTTTTTGTTTTTGGGGCTTGACAGTAACTGTTGTTTTGAGACAGAGATGCATAAACTGATTTAAAATCTCTCTTTTTGTCTTCCACAGTAAGACATAACTTCGTGTTCACTTGCGGTCTTACGGACTTACAATGGCTGCCGCGTGCGTGTGTCCGTTAAGTCCATAAGTAGGGTGTCCCATTCTTAATTTTAGCGTTCAGAAGGGTGCCCCGCGAGTGCCCCCTTTGTGGCTGTTATGCGCCCTCGATCCGCACTTCTTCCGAGCCCGCACTGGGGCGAGCTCCGCAGCAGACTTCTACCCGACCAGTCAAAGCGGCATTACGTCACGAAAGTGCGGACTCAGAGGAAGACCGCGAGGGTTTAGGGTGCTATTTGGGACAGGGCCTATATGGGCGAAATTTACATTTTTAGCTGAACTGAATTGCTTTAATGCCCTCATGCATATACATCTGGATGTGTTTTAAGGAATAAAAAATCACATTTTAAATCATCATGATATTGAAAGTGTTGCTTAATTTTTAATTGCCAGCAAAATTATTGCAAATATATCATGCATTTTTGATGCACGGCCCAACTCTCTCTCTCTCTATATATATATATACATATACGCCACAGCAGACACTGTCAGGATTCAATCGTTTTCTAAAGAAAGTACTGAATAAGTTCGAGAGGCTTGTTTGATTGTGCCGCTCTGCAGCTCCTGGGCTCGGGCTTTGAGTTCAGTGAGATTTTGACATTGTTTAAAAGCTTTGCCACAGAAGGTCTGAAGTGACATGAAAGTTACGAGTGCTTTTACCTTGTTTTCTCTTTGTGTTCAGAAGTTTGACTCGCTGAATTCCCCGAGGCGGTCCTCCTGTCTGTGTGGTTCGTTCGGTATCTGAAGCAGTGTTTCACTGCGTATTTTGATCATTTCTCGTACCCTGAAGGGGAACCATTTCACAGTCTTGCATGTAATGCGTGCATCTCGTCTAGCGGTGGTATTTCAATATCAAGTCTTTTAGAGCCCGGATAATTGCCTTTTTTGCATTTTACAGGAGCTGTTCTTACTCGACATGCTTACATCGTCACCGTAGCCAATAGTTAAGGAAAATGTCAAGGCAATGTAATTTATAAAAATGTTTCTCGAGGTCAGTGATTGGATCCGTCCTGCAGGAAATAAAGAGTCACGTGAGATTTCAGTGACGTCTCTATTGTTTCTCTCAGACAGGAGACTCAAGGATGATATTTACATCCCATTGTTAATCAACTCAAACCAAATAGATATAATTCCCTCACAGTTATTTAAACAAGTGTTCAATGTAGTGAATCTGACGCTTTTTACATTTGATTAATAAACGCCTTGAGTTAGCAGTTGTTCCTGGCTGTTTAAAACATGCCACGTCACGTAAATTAATACAACTGTTTGTTAAAACGGTGTAATCTAAATGGATGGACATTTTATGTGCAACTCAAATACATAAATTTAGACCTTTTATATTTTTTTGGAATATATGACTCTCTCTGTATCATATAAATGTATTTATATATGTATGTATTTTCTATAAATAAGTGCTGTCAAACATTAATCGCGATTAATCGCATTCAAAATAAAAGTTTTTGTTTAGGCTACATAAAAAATTGTGTGTACTGTGTATATTTATTATAAATATACACACATACATGTATATATTAAAAAAAAAAGTTATTTATATATAAATATATTTATCTGTAATATAAATAATATAAATATATACATGTAAATATTTTCAAAAGATATTCTGTTTGAATATACAAAATAAATATACACAGTTTAAATATTTAAATATATTAAAAAAATGTGTAAAAATAAATGTACTTAAATGTCAAATAAATGCAAATAATTAAATAAAATATATACAAAGTTCCGGCATTAAACTCTAGATGGTGCCGTCCGATATATCTGACTCAATATGATATAATGACATCATTATCACTTGGCACAGCTGATTGGTTCTTTCCTGTATCGGTAGCCAATGATCTCGCTGCTCAATATTCAAGTATTTGACTAGTGCTTGCTGTAGCAGTTGCAGCATGCTTCAGAAACCCTCCACCTTCCGCAGCTTCACCTGTATAGATCTGCTACGAGCTGAAATGCAATATGGCGGTTATTTCATGTGTTATATTTACAGCAGCAGTATTTCTTGCATGCTCACAGCACCATGTTTTGGCAGTAGCAAGTCTCTGTACTTGCTCTGCTGCAGCAGCGGTGTAGCAGATCTTTTCTGCCAAGACCAAATCGATTAAAGTGCCCCTATTATGTATTTTTGAAAATGACCTTTCATGCAGTGCGTAACACAGCTATAAGTGAATGAAAATATCCTGCACAGTTTTATATCTGAAAGTGCACCGTGTAAAAAGTTACTGTCTCTCAAAAGAAAGAGTCGACTCTGAATCTTTTAAACGAGGCATTTTTAAACTAATAAAAATATTTTAAACTAATAAAAATTGACGTCAACATGAAACATTAGCTTATTGCCCACCCACTTGTTGCACACACAGACCCGGTAAAACATGACCATCAGTCGATTTTCACATTTGTCTGAATGAAAATGCTAATTCATTCTTTGCCTCTAGGTGCCCCTTTTGGAGCAGTAAAATAGCTTCCCCAGTAACGCTGTACACAAAGCAGCACTGCGCTCACAAACGTTGCTTTACAGGCAAGATGAAAGTGAAATGGAAATGAAATCAACCAATAGACCAATCACCGCAGATTAGCGTCAGGGGCACTTTAACATTGTCATGTACACTCACTGGCCACTTTATTAGTTACCCCTATTTGTTGGCTGCACATCCATGATGCAAATCTCCCGTTCCAGCACATCCCAAAGATGCTCTATTGGATTGAGATCTGGTGACTGTGGAAACCATTTGAGTAAAGTGAACTCATTGTCATGTTCAAGAAACCAGTCTGAGATGATTTGATCTTTGTGACATGATGCATTATCCTGCTGGAAGTACATCAGAAGATGGTACACTGTAGTCATAAAGGGATGGACATGGTCAGCAACAATACTCAGGTAGACTGTGGCGTTTAAACGATGTTCAATTGGTACTAAGAGACCCAAAGTGTGCCAAGAAAATACCCCCCCACATCATTACACTACCACCACCAGCCTGAACCGTTGAGACAAGGCAGGATGGATCCATGCTTTCATGTGCTTTACGCCAAATTCTGACGCTACCATCTGAATGTCGCAGCAGAAATCAAGACTCATCAGACCAGGCAACGTTTTTCCAATCTTCTATTGTCCAGTTTTGGTGAGTCTGTGTGAATTGTGTCCTCAGTGTCCTGTTCTTATCTGACAGGAGCGGCACCCAGTGTGGTCTTCTGCTGCTGGAGCCCATCTGCTTCAGGGTTCGATGTGTTGTGTGTTCAGAGATGGTATTCTGCATAACGAGTGGTTATTTGAGTTACTGTTGCCTTTCTATCATCTCTAACTAGTCTGCCCATTCTCCTCTGACCTCTGACATCAACAAGGCATTTTCGTCCACACAACTGCCCTCACGGGATATTTTCTCTTTTTCAGACCATTCTCTGTAAACCCTAGAGATGGTTGCGTGTGAAAATCCCAGTAGATCAGCAGTTTCTGAAATACTCAGACCAGTCCGTCTGACACCAACAACCATTCCACGTTCAAAGTCACTTAAATCCCCTTTCTTCCCCGTTCTGATGCTCGGTTTGAACTTCAGCAAGTCGTCTTCACCACATCTAGATGCTGCCATGTGATTGGCTGATTAGCTATTTGTGTTACCAAGCAATTGAACAGGTGTACCTAAAGTGGCCGGTGAGTGTACATTACCATGCAAATCACTCAGAGAGTTGTCATGACAGAAATATTTGGATGATAAAATATAAAATAAAATAAATAAATCTAGTAATTTAGTGATACTGAACTAACGCTGTGGGTTGTCAGTGATGTGGTTCAGGTTAGCGCATGTAAGTCTGTGAGGTCAGATGTGTCCTCTAATGATCAGAGAGACGCCGGTGAGCGTCTGCGAGCGCTCAGCTTTTCTCCAGAAAGAACGGCTCTGCGCGCTATCGATCCAGCCGTCAGGGCTCTGTAATTAGTTTCCTTTCTTCCATGGAGAAGAGGAACACCTTGCGCTTTATAGCTGTGTGATTCTGATAATGCTGTGTCTCTCGCTCATTTATGGCCAATGTTTAAAGTCGTCTCACATTCGAAGCGGTTCACACACAGGCGCATCCCAAACCACGCTCTCACGGCCCTGAAGGACGCTGTGGGAATGAATGGGGACGCCATCCGCAGGGAGGTTAGGATGAAGTGAACGGTGTAATCGCTTGACAAACACCAGGTTGTTGGTGAAGCAGAAGGACATTGGGGGTTATTTATGATCATGAGCTCATAGGTGGCTGAATTAATTCTGAAATCTGAGGTCATTAATGAACCAAGGAATTTAATTACTCGTTTCACAATTGCTCTAAATTGTATACGAGCGAATCTCACAAAAACATGTGCAGATCATATTTCACTCCAGAATCAACAGAAAACTTTTTTTTATATATATATTTATCGTGATTATTAACATTAAAACCATATTTTAAAATAAATATGTACTTGAATTTTTTTATTGAAAGTAAATAAAAATGATCTAATTTCGCATTTTCATTTAGTTTTAAGTTAAAAAATTAAAAACTATGTAGAGAGTAAACATTTAGTAAATCCAGTGCTATGCAGAAATGACTCACTTGAGCTCCAGACCTGATGTTGTTGAGCTGATTTTCTTTAGACACAGTGCTACAGCTTCAGTCGTGACTGAGACCAGGCCCCAGGTGTGTTTGTGTGTGAGCTGTAGCCGTGTTTGTGGCGGTGCGTTGGAGGAAAGTCAGCGATGGTTTCTGAGGAGCTCAGATCTCCGTCTCCTCCAGAGCTCGATGACTTCAAAGCTGCGTCTGAGTCAGGACACGGTCTCTTTGAATCGTCTCAGTGACGGGAGAGAAGATGATCCACAGCCTGCAGATCAAACTCAGACACACCTGGTCTGAAGTCAGCACACACATTTGCCTTTTGTGTCGTCTGGATGCTTATATTTCCGGTCTGGAGTTTACAGTGCACTTAAATTAAATATGCAATTAAAAACAAGCAACATCTAGTTTAGAATGTGTCTCTTTTTATTGTTATGCATATAAAATAGTGCAATATGCTTGTGTGAGCTCGTCTGCTGAATAGTGGACCAGTGTTATTATCTATAAAACCATTGAAAACTATTTTGTTACTTGAAATAAAATAAATGTTATCTAAAATAAATAGATTTTTTTTTTTTAAACCTTTAACAAAAAAATGTTTTCGTTAAAACTAGAACTAGAAACTGAAACAAAATTGTGTGTGTGTGTGTGTGTGTGTGTGTGTGTGTGTGTGTGTGTGCGTGTGCGCGTGCGTGTGCGTGCGAGAGATTAGTAAATTAAGAAACTTACATCTGTTCTGTTAGTGTTTTTCTTTATTTTCTTTTTTCCCTAATTGTTTTTTTAAGTCTGTGACCCTCATGTCTGTTAAAATGAAATTGTAAACAGAAGCTTAAAATCTTAAATAAAATTATATTGGAATTTATATTTTCTATCCCAAATAATCTTGCAGTGCACCATATTCCTTGTCCTGTAGGAATTCTGTCTCATCACTGAGAGTGTCAGATTATTTTCTGCTCATTGTCTGGGCCTTTGCCATTATCCTCTGTTTGAGATTAAAGCTAATAGTGTTTTTTATAGAATAGCTTGCAGAAAATGACAGATCTCAGTGAAAAAGGTGTCGTAAGGAATCACATGTGTCTCTGTGACAGAACTCAACTGGACAGCAAATAAGAGCTGGAATGATGCTATTGTTTAGCTAGACATGTTAGCTGACATGTCTTTCAATGGTCCAAAGCCTGAAACATACACTAGTATGTGAGCACACGTGTTTCTAGCTCTTCAGGCTAGCTTTCTTACATTGTTGTGTTCTGAAAGCACTCGTTGCATCATGCTGCAAAGGTCAGTATGGCGTGCATTAACATAAATGGTCTTCTGGTCATGTTCAGTGTTTTTTGTTGTAAAAATTTAAAACTGCACATTTTAGAGTGGCCTTTTATTGTGGCCAGCCTAAGACACACCTGTGCAATAATCATGCTGTCTAATCAGCATCTTGATATGCCACACCTGTGAGGTGGATGATTATCTCGTTCACTAACACAGATTTAGACAGATTTGTGAACAATATTTGAGATAATTTTTTTTACATAGAAAAAGTCTTAGATCTTTGAGTCCAGCTCATGATAAATGGGGGCAAAAACAAAAGTGTTGCGTTTATAATTTTGTTCAGTGTATGTGATCAAAGGAAAAGTGAAAGTTTATTTTTTTTTGATTAAACACCCTTAATAACAGGTCTTGACTTGTTTGGTCCCACTCTGTTTTCACATTTGTTTATGATTCTTCACTTTCTTTAAGTCCTGTCCACTGATAGACATGCAAATATGTCTAGATACATAATGCTAGATCAACAAATCAGAGTCAGGCGATCTCTTTTACATTTCACTACGGATTATATTCTGTATAATTGAATATGTGATGAATAAAAAAACCTTCAACCTGTGCTCATAAAGCACTGATCAAGATGGTCAAATCTTAATAGTGTGCATTTTTACATTTACGCATTTAGCAGACACTTTTATCCAAAGAGACTTAGAGTGCACTCAGGTTATACATTATTTTGTCAGTATGTGTGTTCCCTGGGAATTGAACCCACAACATTTTGCACTGCTAACGCAATACTCCACCACTGAGCCACAGGAACACTTCAACATTTGTATTGAAATTAAAGTGTAACATTTGTTTGCTTTAATTTGTAAGTAACCGTTTCTATTTCATGTGATGTCATGCTGTAAAATTATTGCAAATTTTACCAAGTCAGAAATCTTGGGGTGATTCTGGAGACAGACCTTAGTTTTAGTAGTCTTGTCAAAGCAGTAACAAAATCAGCATACGATCATCGCAAAAACATTGCAAGAATTAGATGTTTTGTTTCCAGTCATGACTTGGAGAAACTTGTTCATGCCTTTATCACCAGCAGGGTGGATTATTGTAATGGTTTCCTTCCAAAGAAGAGCATTAGACAGCTGCAGCTCATCCAGAACGCTGCTGCCAGGATTCTGACTAGAACCAGAAAATCTGAGCACATCACACCAGTCCTCAGGTCCTTACACTGCCTTCCAGATACATTCAGGATTGATTTTAAAGTACTTTTACTCGTTTATAAGTCGCTCAATGGCCTAGGACCTAAATACATTGCAGATATGCTCACTGAATATAAACCTAACAGACCGCTCAGATCATTAGGATCGAGTCAGTTAGAAATACCAAGGGTTCACACAAAACAAGGGGAGTCTGCTTTTAGCTATTATGCCGCCCGCAGCTGGAACCAGCTTCCAGAAGAGATCAGATGTGCTAAAACATTAGCCACATTTAAATCCAGACTCAAAACTCATCTGTTTAGCTGTGCATTTGTTGAATGAGCGCTGTGCTACGTCCGAACTGACTGCACTGTATTATATGTATAATCATTTTCTATTCTCAAATTCAGAAAATAAATTCATTTTAAATCAATTTTTATATAATTTCCTTGTTTTATTGTTGTGATTATTATTATGATTGTTTCATTCCTTTTATGTAAAGTACTTTGAATTACCACTGTGTATGAAATGTGCTTTATAAATAAACTTGCATTGCCTTGGTAATATAGTGCAGCGCATGCAGTAGAATCCATTCTTGTCCCGCCCGAAGGCATGCTTCGTTTCTCCCGCACCTTTCTGAGAAGTGCTTCATTTCCAGTTTCAGTTTTTCAACAGATAAAACCTGAAATTCGAGATGTTTGTGTGGTGAGACGCCCCTTATGGGTGGAGGCCAACAGCAGAAAACAGGAAGGTGCCGATAAGACGCTCCAAAGTTCACATGCACACCTGAGAAGCGCCAGATCTTCCTCCAGACCGGCTGCAGATGGACAACCGGGGACATTGTACAAATGACAGAGATCGTAGAATGTCTCACCGTATGACCTAATATGATTTTTCTCATTTGTGGATATGAGATTTCGAGGAAGCGTCTCGTGGAAATAATGAGAGGACTGTGTCTCTGACTGTTGGATCTTTATTGGACGCTTCTCAAGTGGAGATATTTTCACTCATCTGGATATGTGGCCTCTGAGAGTCGCCGTTTTCTTGCTCTGCTTTACAGGTGAGTCGTTAGAATATTTTATATATTTCTTTAAAAATATATTTTCCTTTTTGTTTTTAAGTGCTTAAAATTAAAAAAATATATTTATTTTATTTATTTTATTTTATTTTTATTCTTTAAATGCATTAATGTTTTTGTTTTTTCAAAATGACAATAAAATGTGCTTTTTCCTTGTGTGTTTTTAAACCGTTTACAAACTTTACTGGCCATAAATATTGTCAACTGTATTTTCCAGTCTTTAAAATCTATCTTTAAAAAATTATATTTTATTTAGATATTTTTAAAAACTAAAAGTATTTAAATAATAAAGTTTTACATATTTTTTATGATTTATTGTTATTAATTTTATCAAAATTACAAGAGAGATTGTGACAGTCAGCCAAGATTATTATAATTAACTAAAACATTGAATGAGGCATTTATTGAAATAATGAATGAATAAACCATAAAAAATAATTTCAGTCAATATAAATAAAATTAAATAAAACAACTATAGCTGCCAAGGCAACATTTCTCAATTTTATTTTGTTTAACTTGATGACTAAAATAATATTAAACTACATTAATGACTCAAATAGTAAAGTCTGAAATAAAAGGAATAATATATATAGACATATTTAAAAAAAATAACATTAAAAGACAAAAAAATTCTAAACCTCAAAATAAAAATGAACAGACAATATAAAATAAAATGATTTAAAATTATTAATAAAAACTGTAAAAGTATCTCAATGGCATTAAAGTGCTATTTAAGTCTAATTGTAATTTTAGTTAATTTGAATATTCTGCATGTGAGAGTCTTTTTCTGTAAACAAAGACTTGTAGATAAACTTGATAAGATGCCAGTATGTGATTTGCATGTGTGTAATTGTGCATGTCATGTCAAGCCGTACTACAATCACAGATAAACGCCTTCAGTTAAGTCATGTTTATGTTTCCAATCAAATTACACTCCGCATGGCAAGTTTAATTTACCCATTAAAACCTATTTATTCACATTTATGAGTATTAATTTTTCACCATGTGTAGAGGTCAATCTCTTTACATGAGCAACACTTTCTACAAAATCCTGCTGGTGTATCTGGAGCCGTTCAGTTTTCCTCGAGGAAAATCAAAACGTGCAGAGATTATTCATCCAGGCTCATAATCGATGGAGAGCCGTGTGGATCATCATCTCGCTGTCAGGCGCTCGTCAAACTCTGTCCATCGACCGCTCAAACTAGAAAAGGAAAGTTGGTCAAGAAGAACTTTTGAAAAAGGCCTGAGGTTTAAAGGTTATAAATATAATTATTGATTGATGTCAATCATCCTGAAGAACTTGAGCGGGTTTGTGGATGTTGTTTCCTCTGCTGGTAGTGTTTCAAACCATCATCTGAAGAGTCCAGCGCTTGAAGCTCAAAGACGGCATCGTTCTTCAACAGACGAGCCTTGTTTTAGTGTGTTATAAAATAGTGATGTGCATTGTTGGGGAAAGTTACTTTTAAAAGTAATGCACTACAATATTGCATTACTCCCAAAAAAAGTTACTTTTGTGGAAAGTAATGCGTTACGCTACTTTTGCAATACTTTTTCTCATCTGGGCTGTGCTTTCTAATTAGTTTTTAATATAAAAAATATATATTTTGCCACATGTAAAGGCCCTTTCACACCAAAAGTGAAATGAATAAGCTTCAGCCATTCTGGATTGCATGAAGCATAGAATGAAGGAGAAGAAAGTTCAACACTCTTAAGCAATAAAAAAAAAGTCATATTTATCTTAAGTCATTTTTGCTTATTAATATGGTCGAATTGGATCATCGAAGGTCTGCAGCAAAGATATTGGTTAATAAAAGGGAATTAAATGCATAAAATATATTTGTGTTATTTAATACGTTTAATTATTGCAGGTTTGCCTTGCACTGTTTCCATTCATTTTGAGGAATACTGAATCTGTTTTTGTGCAAGTGAGATGAGTAAATGCATGTTCATATTTAGTCTAGAACTACAGTAAGATCATGTTTACACACAACGCCTCGGTTGCACTTACTCCTGATTTCTCTCAACATGAGAGCTGGCAGTCAATAAACGTGAAAACAAAAAAGAGTTTAAGATTTAATTAAGTAATGCGTTACATAGTTACTTGAAAAACTCGTGTTACTTGTAATGCGTTCCCCTCAGTTGCTTGAGTCATTGCTTGAGTCATTGCTTGAGTCATTACATACAAAAATGTTGAACTAGTTGTCAAAATCTGTCAAGCTAATTTTATACAAATTTGTAAATCTTTTTTTTTCCTGAAAATGTCTCCTAAATTGAAAAATTTCTCTCAGGTGAACCTCAGCTTTTATGTTTGTTGTAAATAAGGGTGTATTTATTCTTTTGCACAGTTAGAATTGCAAAGAGCATATGCAGTAAAAATGTGAAACATACATATTCAGTGTCTTGTACTCAGATACCTCTCTAAATACAGTAATGTCTAACTTTACTGTAGTTTTCAAATGGCTGTGCAAATAGTATATAGTGCTGTCTTGAGCATTTTCAGGAAGTTTCACCAAAATCTGACTTTTTTTGCATTGGAAAACATTTACAGAGTAAACTGTCATAATGAAAACATGACAAAGCCATTTGACTATCTTGTTCATAAACAGTGGTGTCAGGACTTTTCATCTTGATGACACTGACACGAGTACTTGCTTTTGAGGAATGAGCTATCCATTTTGAGCAAGTGACATGCTTTTGCAGGTTATCAACTAGGTTTTGCAGTTTGTACTAATTGTTTTGAGAAATTCATTAACTGTTGTGCAAATGTAAATAGTGATGTGAAAATGCACCAAAGCGACTGAGAAAAACTGTAATATACATAAACGGGAACATCGAGTCGTCTCAGCGAAGGATTCGTTCATTTCGTGTTGACCGCGCATGCGCAACTTCCTATTGATTCTTTACAGGAAACAGAAATGATTAGTTCTCCTCTCGAGTCTTCATTCGTTCTTTTCTCACGTATTGGAAACAGAAATGTGTTAATAATTCCCAACCTTCCTTACAAACACGTTTGCAGTCGTGGTCTCAAATTGCAGCTTTTTTATTTCTTACAATGTATAAATTTGCGAATTTCTGTCATGATGGTTAACACTGAATGTGGTAATATAGAAGTTTAAACTTTATCCATATGAGGAGGAACAATCACTTTGATAAAGCAAAGATACCTATATAATAGCATCAAACAGTTAATATGTAATTTTTGTGTTTGTTGTAAGATACTGAGCTGGGAAGCAGGCACGCGACAAAAGAACGAATGATACAGATCGGGAGGTGAGGAAACTGCATAACCTGAAACAGAGAATTAATCATTCCTGTTTCTCATCATTTCATTCGGCCGTGGTTGCATTATAGTTTTATTGCATTAGCAGTCGTATTCGAAACATTGCGTATGTGGTGTGGAACTTGGATATTAACATGTAAACTTTTAATTATATTCTGCTGAAATGACTTGAAAAAAGATTCGTTCATTTTGATCGACGAGATTTAAAGATCCGAGTCAGTAGAATGATCCGATCTTCCCATCACTATTATAAAACTGTTAGCTTGATTGTGATTGGTCAGTGTAACCCCCCCGGGTCCGCACCATCACACCGAGCGGGTCTCGAACCCGGGATTCCGGCGCGGGAGGCGGGCGCTCTAACAAGGAGGCTAAAGGCTACAGCCTCTAGAGTAAGTCGCTAGAGCGCCTCTTTTTGAGGTAAGGAGAGTGAGGTTTACACACAGCCCTTGCTGGCATACATCCGTTACACTCACCCCCCTAAACCTCACTCCCGTCCGGGTCACGGCACCAATGTAACCCCCCGGGTCCATACCATCACACCGAGCGGGTCTCGAACCCGGGATTCTGGCGCAGGGAGGCGGGCGCTCTACCAAGGAGGCTAAGAGTGAGGTTTACACACCGCCCTTACTGGCATACACAGCTGTTACATCAGCAGGTGTGTTTTATTCACGATGGAGCGTGGCTATGACCGCTTCACCCAACGGTTCTGTGTATCACCGCGCAATATCCATAGCAATCTATAATATAGCATCAAAACTGAATATTACTGTATTCATTAGTTTCTGTTTCAGGTATGTTACTGTATTTCCATCAGATTACACTGTAATGACATTTCCGCACTTGCACGGTGTCGCGAATCGCGATTCGGTCTGCTTTAAACTAATAGGCAGGAAACAGACGTTTTCTCATGCAGTGATATATGCAGGTGTGTGTGTGTGTGTGTGTGTGTGTGTGTGTGTGACGGTGTGTGTGTGTGTGTGTGTGTGTGTGTGTGTGTGTGTGTGTGCGTGTTTATGTGGTTTATGAGGACACAAATTTGTATAATGAGATAGGTATGACAGGTATTACAAGGAGAAGGTGATTTATGAGGACATTTTCAGTGTCCCCATAATTCAAAATGCTTATAAATCATACAGAGTGAGTTTTTTTGAGGGAAAATAGAAATGCACCGTCTTCTGTGAGGGCTAAGTTTAGGTGTAGGGTAGGTGTAGGGCAATAGCACATACAGTTTGTACAGTATAAAAACCATTACGCCTATGGAGAGTCCCCGTAAACCATAAAAACCAACGTGTGTGTGTGTGTGTGTGTGTGTGTGTGTGTGTGTGTGTGTGTGTGTGTGTGTGTGTGTGTGTGTGTGTGTGTGTGTGTGTGTGTGTGTGTGTGTGTGTGTGAAAATATCCCCCTTATTCTTCAAAGCAGAAGTAAGCCTATGGGCGAGACATCCGGTTCATTAGCTGCTGTAGAAATATAACGAGCAAAATTACAACGTACAGCAAAACAGTTTGCATTACAAACCAGTGTGTTCATAATTAAGATAAAACATTAAAATAATATGGTAAGACACACCCATTTGCAATATCAGGCAGCAAAAGGAGTGGTTTTGTTCAGCTAAAAATAGCTGGAAGTGAATGAGACCGGAAGCCAGACCATAGAATTTACAGACGCTGCACCCATTGTTACGGGAAGAATAAGGTGGATATGGTGTTAAAAGATAAACGAGATTGCGGATGAGAACAGCTCCTATTCTGTGTTTTTATTTTATTTGAGATCAATAAGATGAGGAATGTTACACCTGAACATTCCCGCACCGTTTACTGTTACAGTCAGGAACTATATTTTAGCGGAAATATGGCATTTATTAAATTTACTTTTTTTTAAGTAACGTCAATACATACATTTATGGTACATTTATGGTATACATACATTCACATACGTCTAAAACCATCTCATTTTATTGTTCTTGCAGGTGGCTGGGGTCAGAGCTGTAATGGGACGAAGGCTTATTTTGAGTCCAGGAATTTCTTCAGCGCTCTCCGTTGGGATCCTGTTGAAGTTCCAGGTCCATCGCTTCTCTACAGCGTCCACTACAACCTGTGAGTGACTGAGACGAGAGCAAAACAGTGCTGGACCTCTGCTGGTCCTCTTGTGTTTTTGCTTTTTATATATATATATTTATATATATATATATATATATAGCATGCTATGTACAATAGATAAGGAGATTTTTTAAATATATTATCATATTGATGTATTAGAAGTTCATTGTTATTATTATATATAATGTAAATACATGAATCTATATTAATATATAGAGAGCACAGATGCATTAATATATATTATTAAAATACAAAATTAATATAAAAATATTAACAATATATTAAAAACTAATTTAATTTACATATAGAGAGAGAAAGAATGTTTGTTGTACTACATTACATATGATAAAATACAATAATTTGATATGTAATAATATGTATTTTATATATATTATATATTTTAATAAATTAATATAGTGTTAATGTGGTAATAAATATTAATTAATTAATAATATATATATATATATATATATATATATAAATACATTTATAGTAGATAATATATGTGCGTGTACATGCATGCATAAACACACATTTATGCATATATATGTAAATATTACTGACATAATAATAATATATATTCTATCACATATAATGTAGTGTAACATTATTACATATACTAAAATATTAAGTATATATATATATATGTGCGTGTGTACATATTTAAATAATAATAATAATGTATTGCATTGTTTCTAATATTTAATGCATATATATTTTAATATATGCAGTAACAATATATTTTTGAGATGTAATTTTTTTCATTGGCTTTCTTTAAAATAGAGACTATACTTTGATGCAACCGATACACATTTTTTCTCATCATGGTATTATATTTTGGTACAGTAACACTGCCGAGCGCCACTGAGAGGAATTAATAGAGGTTTGACAGTCCTTTGAATTAATGGGAGCAATTTCATGTAAGAAAAACACAAGTACTTCGACACGGTACATTACCTCTGATTTTTCTTTTCTTTATGCACTATATTTCTATTCTTCCTGAACCTGTTTTTATGCTAATGTCATGCTTATGCCCCTGCTCACGTGGCATTATCATTTAAAAACATCTGAAATAATTAGCAGTGTTTTAAATATATAATAGATGATTCGGCCGTGGCTTGAATGCTTTCCTCTCAGTCCTTGTGTTTTCTGTGAATAACAGTGAAGTCTGTGACTCGTGACTTTGGTGAAGGACGCGCTGTGAATCTCTGAACTGTGATTAGAAACGGAGCAGGAAGAAGCTGCGTCTGCCGAATGTTTCCGGCCCTTTCTGGCCTTGGCACCAGTCACAGTTACGCTTTACAGAGAAACTGATGGGGGGAAATAAATGTGATGGGAACGGAGGGAGCAGCAGTGCATGCTGGGAGGGTCATTGGGGCAGACAGCAGAGGACGAGATGAGAGACGAAAGCTTCAGAAGCTCCAGATAATCCCACATCAGTCCAACCTCTTAACCTCTCCACCCATATTGGAGCTTTTCAGCTTCAAATGGTTTATTTTTGCTCAGTTATACAGTAGTATATAAATGATTACAGCAAAATAGTTCATGTGGTTTAATTCCTCTCTATCTACCTTTTTCAAAATATTTATGATCAAAGATATACATATACATGCACACGTGTGTGTGTGTGTGTGTGTGTGTGTGTGTGTGTGTGTGTGTGTGTGTGTGTGTATACATACATACACACATGCGCACATACACATTTATGCATCTAACAAACACTTCAATCCAAAGTGACTTCCAAATTCTATGTATAATTTAATTAAATTTGTGAATTAATTAACATTTATTTAATTAAAAATACATTTAATTTAATTTTAAAATGGATTTAATTTTAGTTAAAATGTAATTAATTTAATTTTAAAAATTAATTTATTGAAAAATTATTTGTACTCAACTTATTTTTATATGAAATATTCTCTTTTTTAATATTTAAAATCTAAACTTTTTTCTGAAGTGCAGTTTTATATTTGCTAGAAATAATAGCTATGTTCTTCATTTTAATTAAAAAATATAATTTGAATTAACTTGGCTGCAATTTTTGTTCAAGTTCAACAAAAACACTTTTTCCAAATTAAGGTCGTTGCACTGAGAATTTGCATTTATTGACTTTGACTTAATATATTTATAACTTGATGAGTTGTTCCAGGATAACAATAAGCATGCGGTATCAGATACATGATGTAACACGTGATATGACACATGCACACAGTAAACAGGGTGTGTAATGTTGTACCTGGTGAAGAGCAGGATAACTAGTTTAATTAGAATCTGGTTAGTCTGGTCAATTTAAAAGAGTTTCTGTGTGCGCTCACTGCGACTATGATTAGACCAGATCTGCATTAAATGTGTGCTGATTCATTTCCTACAGAGACTGTGTATGTGTCTGTCACATGCAACTTTAGTGAGTATCTGCTGTCATTCTTCTGACTGAAGTCTGTTCTGTTGCAGTTATGGCCAACCGTATGAACCAGTGACGTGGTGTCAGAACATCTCCACTCCTGTTTGTGACATGACGGATGCGATGACCCATGTGATGAGCGATGTGACCTCTAAATATCATGCCAAGGTCAGTGCCGGTGGACGGTGTCTGGGAGAGGTGTTGTTCACTCCTTTTTGGGAAAGTAAGTAATTTTAGACTTTCATTCTTCAGCTCAAATTATGTTTGTGATCAAGTTAAAGGGATAGTTCACCAAAAATGAAAATGTGCTGTCATCCTCAGGCCATCCATACAAGATGTAAGTGAATTATTTTCTTCAGTAGAACAGTGAAAGTGGCAATTACGAAATTGTAACAATTACAAAAAGGCGCCTCTCACAGCAAAAAACAACCCAGTTCTGTCTGATCGGGGCCTAAAGTAGTCTCCCGAGCATAAACAAAACACAGCACGTCTATCAGCGGTAGTTTAGTAAAAATCGACACACAAAAAGAGTGGCAGATATCAAACGGCTAAAATTCACTCCAGCAAGATGCCAAAATGTTACAAAATGGTTACAAATGCGGGAGTGACTGCTGCTCAGTACACACATGGAACAATAATTCACGGTACTCACTCCCGTATTTAAATTTGGTTGTCACTCCTGAAACTTGCACTTGTACGTGGCTTCTTTTGAACCGGTCTTTGTAGTGAACTAGATGAACCAGATCAAATCAAAACTCACTTTCAGACGCCTCTCAGGAGTCACAGGGATTTATTTTGTGTTGCCTGATATGCTTTTTTTGACTCTTAAAAATGTGCAGCCGCTGACTTGCTTTTTAATGAATCACTAATGATCACGGTTTCAGCTGAAAATCTTTAAATTAACAGCTAATTCTCATTTTATGTGAACTGTTCCTTATAACAACAACATCTTAAACAGCAAACACCATAAACTGTTTACTTGATGGTTTCTCAAAATCTGTCTCTGTTCTGTTTTCCTCATTTCAGCCACATTCGCAGCTCCGCAGCTGTCAGTAACGTCAAACCAAACCCATCTGAATGTGACGGTTTCCCCGCCGATGGCCGCTTGGAACTGCTCTATTGAGAATATCGGCTTTTGGGGAAAAGATTTCCGGAAACCCTCCGTTAAGTACACAGTTCGTCTGACACATCCCGAGTCACTGGCTGGGAAGGTTATTATTCCTGCTTCTCCTTCAGTCGTTATTAGGATTCGTGTTATTACTTTGTTGTTTTATGTATTAGTTGCTCTCTCCATATATACAGTATGTGGAAACGTCTGCATTCTGTCTCTTTGCAGGTATTTGAGGGCACGTCTCGCTCAGTGTTCATTTGGCTTGTGGAGACAGATGTGCAGTACTGTGGTGATGTGTCATATACACTCACACATCCCGGTCGGTCCAGTCCCAGTCAAAACACCTCGTTTTGTGTGACTGTCTCAGGTAATTCAACAGTTATTCAACAGACTGTATCTGAACACCCTTCATTTAGGAAAACAACTCGTGTTTTCAATGTTGTATTGTTTACCTCCATTGATGATACCTAACTAAATCTACAATTTACACATATTTATTCATTCATTCATTAAATTTGTGCTTATTCATTTTTTGTGTTTTTACTTTATTTAATTTCTTAGACATTAATACCCTATATTTAATGCAAAATAATGATAGAAAACAAGACAAAGTAATTTTCTGTTACATAAAATGTAACTTTATACGATTGTCAACTATTAGTTGTGGCCTAATGGTTAGAAAGTTGGACTTGCAATCGAAAGGTTGCGGGTTCGAGTCTTGGTGCGGCAGGGATTGTAGGTGGGGGGAGTGAATGTACAGAGCTATCTCCACCTTCAATACCATGACTGAGGTGTCCTTGAGCAAGGTACTGAACCCCCAACTGCTCCCCGGCGCCGCAGCATAAATGGCTGCCCAGTGCTCCGGGTGTGTGTTCACTGCTGTGTGTGTGTTCACTGCTGTGTGTGTGTTCACTGCTGTGTGTGTGTTCACTGCTGTACGTGTTCACTGCTGTGTGTGTGTTCACTACTGTGTGTGTGTGTTCACTGCTGTACGTGTTCACTACTGTGTGTGTGTGTGTTCACTGCTATACGTGTTCACTACTGTGTGTGTGTGTGTTCACTGCTGTATGTGTTCACTACTGTGTGTGTGTTCACTGCTATACGTGTTCACTACTGTGTGTGTGTGTGCGTGTTCACTGCTGTACGTGTTCACTACTGTGTGTGTTCACTGCTGTGTGTGTTCACTACTGTGTGTGTGTTCACTGCTGTACGTGTTCACTGCTGTACGTGTTCACTATTGTGTGTGTGTGTGTGTGTGTGTGTGTGTTCACTGCTGTACGTGTTCACTGCTGTGTGTGTTCACTACTGTGTGTGTGTGTGTTCACTGCTGTAGGTGTTCACTTGGATGGGTTAAATGCAGAGCACAAATTCTGAGTATGGGTCACCATAGTTGGTCGTATGTCACGTCACGTCGTCACTATTACTTCCTTTATTTCTGTAATCTTTTTTTTTTTTTTTTTTTTTTTTACATAAATGGTCAGTATATTTCATGCAAAGTAAGGATAGCTAATGAGACAAAGTTGCTGAAAATGAATGAAAACTATTTCCGAGTGTTTACTATTATATAACAGAAAAGTTGGATTATATGCAAATATCAAATATGTATTTGCCTGTTAACGTGAACCTGTTAACCTGCACGAGGACGCCGGCGCTCTGAACACGCTCTCTGTTTGCACATATCATTATTTATGAATAGATCAAATTAAACGGGACAAAATGAATCTTGACAAACTATATATATCATTCTGAAGGTCTTAGCCTCGAGCATCGACGATAGATCGCTGTTTTTCGACTGGAAAGCTTATAGGGAATGTATTTGCTATATTTGTGTAAGCAGTACATATCAAAACATCCATAATAAAAAGCAGTACAGACCAGCTCCGTGAAATATTGAGTCACAAACACATCCACTGCTGTAAATCCCAGTTTAGTTAGAGATAAGAGTCCATGGAACAACATCCCTTCGTGTACTTTAGTCCAACGAAGCAATAACATTGTTATATGGATGGATATTCCAGTGGTTTTGTAGTATGCAATGTTACAGATCCCCCCAAAAAATGGTTTATTTGAAATCGGGTGCTCTCGCGAGGGCTGTGACGCACCTGTCAGTATAAACCTAAACAAGTATAAACAAAAGAAACCTTTTTTTTTTTTTTTTTTTATATATGTATATCTGTGTTTTGTGGGGAATGTGGCTGTATCTGTATGATTAGCATCTGTGTGGCTGATAATCAGCTGTGATTACTCTGACTGAATCACTATGAAAGCCGATTGGCGGTTATGACTATATGGTCCATATCTGTATGATTATCATCTGTATTACTGACTAACAGTGTGAATGTCTGGCCATATCAGTGTATGTCTGGCAATCAGAGTATGTACTACATACAAAGCATTTTTTATTCCTTTATTTCTTTTATTACTCAAATTATTCTTATTGTATTTTTTAGTGGTCAAATAAATCCCTTATATGACGTCTAAGATTATGTCTATAGTAATTGTATTATTGAAACACATACAGTGGTATGTATAATGGCTAACATAGTTTAATAGTTTGTCGAACTCTTCAATATATTTGGTAAATATTCTTCCTCAAACGAAGGGGGGGGGGGCTAGATATAGTCTCAGGAAAATCTCATTTTTCATGGTATCTTCTTCAGATTTGAAATATAAACTCATGAGACATGTGACTTTCAACCCATTACTTTTCTGGATTGCTCCAGGACTTATTTAATGTATTTGTATATGAAATATGTATATAATGCAAAATAATGAAAGCAGTTGAGAAAAAGTTGCTGAAATTAAATAATAATCTATTTCACAGTATTTACTATTATATAACAAAAAATGTGCATATATAAATTTGCCAACAAATTATTTATTTATTAATTCTTCTTTTTTTTTTTACTGATTTATGTATTTATTTATTTATTTGCTTAAACAAAAATGGCGAGGATATGATGCAAAATAATGATAGCAGTTGAGACTAAGTTGTTGAATTGAAATAAAACCCTATTTCACAGTGTTCACATCATTATATACGATTGCCAGCAGATTTTGTAAGTGTCACCAGACTGAACGTTATATTCATCTGTAATGTCTGTGTCTTTCAGCGCCTAATTCCTGGCTTCATATATTACTATGGCCTAGTCTGCTGGCTCTGCTGCTGCTGATCGTCCTACCCATCATGCTTTGCCAGCTGTCATTAAAGAGAAAGAGCTCCTTACCGAAACCGCTGGTAAGTGATTGTGTCTTAATCGCTGTGGGAAATTCCAGGTGAACATAGCTGGCATGGGCTCCTGTCGTACCGGCAGTGAACAGTCCTGTTTGACAAGAGTGTCACGTTTCTCTTGAGCTCCTGAAGGAATGCGTCTTATCTGCACATTGCTTTCGGCAACACAAAATGAGTTTATCATGTCGATTACGGTAAGCACAAACATCTGCTGCCAGATCAACAGTCACAGAATTTCCTTGGAGCACTTCTGCGCCTTCATGGATTATTTACCCGGTTTTGGATTTTGAGATATTATAAAAAGACATATCCGTTTGTGATGTGAAAAGATAAATCATGCATGTTTATATTTGCTCAGTACATGGGTTCTTGTGTAAACTTGTGTTGATTAATCAAGTCAATATTTGGCTTCATTGACTTTCACTTTTAAACTTCCCTATGGACTACGACTCGTTTGGTGAATCAATACATGGAATACGTTTTATATGAAAATAAAACAGACACTAGATGTCTTAACGAGTGAGTTCAATCCATTCAACTGATTCCTTCAAATAGGTTACGCTGATTACGAAAGCATCACTATAGGCTACTTGTTGCCGCGGTTCAGCTGTGGATTTGTTTCTGTGATCATTTATGTGGGCCTAATGTGTTATTTAAAAAGTATTTTAATGACAAAATGATCTAAAAGATGGCAGGTAGGGGGCATGTTCGGAGGAACACGACTTCTTATGTTGAGAGAATGGCATTTATTTGTCGTGGCCGTGCATTTAATGACCAAAGCAACCTTGGATATTCAGAAATGGATATTACGAATGCATTAATACAATGTTTTGAATTTAATAAAGTGCAGAGTTAAGAAAATATTATATTAACCTAGGCTCACCTGTACATTGTGCGTGTGATATGTTGCAGATATATGCAGTCCACAGACGACATTTATGAACCTTGTTATAATCAATACATTTAAAAATAAGACATGTGACATATCTTTCCCATCCATCCAGCTTTTTAAATCAATTCAGTGATCGTTTCTTTCTTTGATTAAATTACAGGAATGTTACGAGTTGTCTGTACAGGAATTTAACATAAGCTACATAAAATGTCTTATAATTATTTTTATTTGATAGCCCTAGTAATTGGGTTATATGCATAATAATAATAATATATTTAGCCTAATAGTAGCCTAATTTCTGCAACTTTCTTAAATTCAAAACAACATTTTTAAAGAACATTTAAGCTAAAATATTAATCTCATCCCAAAGTCTTTTAAATCCATTCACGTAGGCTATTATTTTGGATTAGCCTACATTTTGTATTTAAAGCCTACATTAGCCTATTTATTTCATTTCTCGCTTGGTCAAGATTATGATACATTTGATTCAATTAGGCCTAAGAATGGATAAGAGGTTTTTGTTTTGTTTGTCCGTGTTTCACTCCGTCTCGAATCGAGCTCGCGGAGATAGTCTCTTCCGCAGTTTGGTACACTTTCAACTCGTTTTTTTTTTTTTTTCTCTCAAAAATGAGACTGTACACATTACATGATTTGACTGATTTTTACGTAGAGAGAGGGGTGACAGCGCACCGCATTAAATACATTATCATTCATGTTTCACAACAGCTGGCCTAATTCAAAAAACAAAAATTATAACATCTTTGAGAGCAAGGGAAGGGCCCTCGATGTAGTTCCTGCGGTAAAACACGCCCTCCTTATTACCCTATGGGCAAAGAAATGTATAAATAAAGAAAGAAAAACGTAAATAAATACATAAATATGAAAATAAATGTATAAATTTAAAAAATTGAAAAATAAATAAATGTAAACAAATGAAAAAATACATACAGAAATAAAATTGTACATTTTTTTTACATTTCTTTATTTCTAATTACAGCAGGATTGGCCTTCAAAGGAGGACAGCAGTCCTGCGTTTTTTCCAGATCCCCGAGACGTCATCTCTACAGTGGAAGTGTATTCTGAAATTGTTGCGATGCTTGAACCACAGGCTGTTTTTCCTCTGCCAAAGTCAGAGATGACTTACAAATCCCATGAGCCCTGTGACAAGGAGTGGACACGTGATCAACCGGACATCCCGGTCCAAGTCAGCCCAGAGTCTTCTGTCCACTACAGCTTCTGTGTGCCTGACCAGATCTCCAAACCACCATCTGATGGCACAACCCGCTCGGATTCATTTGGTCCAGAGTCCATTTCGAGCTTTTTACTAGGCTGTTCAGACACTGAAAACAGCAGCGGGCCACTGGTGGTACCGGTTAGACCGGCTAAAAATGGTGCGCTGCAGTTTCACGGCTGTTTATTCCAGTGTGACACTGGTCAAAATTCTCCAGCACCTTCCCAGGACTCAGAAGAACAAACTCCTTTACTATCTGACCTAGTTCAGAAGGACTCCAGGTGTAGCTCATCCTACCGGCCCATACACATTTCTGACGTCGTGACGTCAAACTACAGGCAAAACTGGCTGCCAGGGATTCCTCTGGAGGGACAACAAGACCAGACTTGTGTTATGAGAACAGACCACCTCAAGGACTCAACCGAAGCTGAGGAGGACTTCATAGATGAAGAGGAACCTAGAGTTGGTGTGATCTTTCTGGACAGGTGGATGGTGGAGATGCAGGAATTGACTTTGTCTTGAAACTAATGGCGGAGCTTCTTGCTCTTCTCAGTGCTCATCTTAGAACGTCCATGCAAGATAAAAGATGTTAAATGATCATCTGTTGGGTTTTGCCAGCTCATTGCGTTAGGTAGTTGTGTAGGAAGTGGAACAAGTTTGAGAGTTCATTCAGAAGTTATAAGTTCACTAGCGTCTCTTAAGAGTCTTTCCGTATGAAATCAACCAAACTTCAGAAACCTTGCCAGCTAAAATGTTTGATTTTGTTTATTTATTTCTGAAAAACAAACAAATGAAAGCCAACATATTACGTGACATAGATGAATATTTACTGAGTAATCCACTATTTTGTCAAAATGTGGGGTTAAAATGACCCTTTTCACCATATTACAGGTGAGAAAAATTACTTTAGAAAAAAATGTCAGCTACATTATTTTACACAGAGATTGGTAGGTCTATTAGTAAAATCCATTGATTTAAGCAGTCTTTACTGCATTACGTGCCAATGGTGACATTCAAAAATGGGAAAGTTTGCACGTTTTAGTGATTTTTTTTCTAAGTTTGCACGCATATAACTCGAAGTATTAAAGATATCTTAATGTTCTTTTAGATGTTGGTTCTTAAGAAAGGCTTTTTTCGCAATATTCATTTTTAGGGCCCAGTATGGTTCATTTCCAGAGATATTGGGGTCTCAATTTGGCTCCGTGAGTAAATTGTTAA